>VUQG01029400.1:23296-50792 GCA_015106755.1 Etia nguti | reverse complement strand
ATTTTTTTTTTTTTTTTTTTTTTTATTTTGTTTTTTTATTTCTTTTTTTTTTATTTTTTTTTTTTTTTTTTTTTTTAATTTTCTGGCAATTATTTCATGGTTCAGGCTTTAAAGGGTTAAAAAAAACCCAACTATTTCCTGGCATTGGACAAAATGATCATATAAGTAAATATCTGAGAGAATAATCTTAGTTGCCACCCCAGGTTTGCAAATAATGTCTGAATGGCTTGCCTTTAATAAGCCCAGGTCCAACAGCTAGATACTAATGCCACTAATGCTGAAGCCACTTTAAATGCAAGTCACAGATTTAATGATGCTTTCTTTTCGGAAACTGAAAAAAGTTTGTCACCACCTTCCACAAATGCTATAGCTAAAATCACATGTATGTGTCATGTCACTGAGTTAATTTACTCCAACCTCTACTTATTATATCCACTTTTAAAGATGAAACTGAGCTAAGTTGACTGCACACTTCTCAATAAGCAATTATCACAGCTCCTACTGACTTCCAGTCAACTCAGCTATCTAATGAACGGCTACATTCACAGAGCTAAAATGGAGCTGACTATGTATGTTGCCTAAGCCATTACCATGCCTATCATGCAGGAACGGAATGGCATTCATAATAATTAAGTGATATAAAACCTAGTGGTTCCGGCTGTTAAAGAAAGGCTGACTGTGTGTTATGGGGGATGAGAATCAGCCAGAAGTAGTCTGGTTTAAAGGAAAATGGGAGAAAAGGTGCTGCAGTGGCTAAAGCGAGAGAGAGAAAACCATTTTTTACTGCAGTATAGGAGAGCAGTGCAAAGGAGAGAAAAAAGTCCCCTCATCCTCAGCTGTATGAATGTTAGAGGATTACAACCTCATTTCACACTCAGTTCTTAGACTGACATTACTTTTACATGACCGCCATCTACGTCCAGATAGCACGGTCCATGTTAGCTCTGAATTCACCCCCTGCTTCAATGCTTCCCACACAAAGCTATGATCATCAAGAAGCTGATTGTGGTCACTTTAAAAAAAGCCAGAGGAAACTAACTAAAACATCTCTCTTAAAATAAGCTATGACTCCTCATGTCAAAACTGTAAATTTGCAGTTATCAAACCATACTACCTGCTTACAATTTCTACCTATTAATAATCCTATTAAAAATCAGATTTTTAAGGTAGGTACTGGGAAACACCGTCTTTTACAGTCTTTTAACAGCAGAATACAAAACTATTTAGAATGCATACGTGAGCTTTATCTCACTGCCTCAACATGTGAGGGGGATCAATACCGACTGCTTGAACAGCCACACGTCTGTTTATTATGCACGTTCAATACAAACTTGGTTGTTTGTTTTTCATCTTTTTTTAAGCCTTTCCTGGATCCTGATATTTTCACGCTGTATCTCACAGAGATATTGTCTTTCTGAAAGAAAATGAAAAAAATGAGGCCAGGCGCTAAAAGGATATGTCTGACTGAATACAGAAGGAGACAGTGTGTGCGATACATTATAGAAGATTAGAGTACAAGAGAGCTCATACTTCACCAAGAGAGTAGTATCTTCTTGGGATCTGGGAGTCTGGGTAGATGTTCTCTAGATACCAGGAAAACGGTTTGCACTTTAAGGCCTCACGGAGGGCTTTGCGAGAGGAGACGTCTCCGTACTCCACCCGCATCACGCCTGCAAATGAAATGTCAAGACAGGAAATGGAGCCATATGTATCAGTGAACATCATCCGTCACATTAAGAGCCACATTTTCTGCTCTGAAAATAGGATGGTTCTGTTCCTGTGCACCACCGAGACTAGACACCAGGGGGAACCTTTATGAAGGAAAAACAAAACGCTTTACCTGAAAATATCCCAATCATAATGTTAGCCTGCAATCCCATTTGTGAAAGATGTGTCTCCTTCAATAGTGCACAAGTGCAAAAACTGTGCACTAACTCTGGGCCATGATGTAAGTCACTTTAGCCAAATATGAACTGCCTGATGTATCAGCCTTGATGAAACTAAAGAGTGAGAAAGGATTAGACAGCGACTGGGCACAGACACTTACAAACACATTAGACAGATGGTTTCTTCCTAGAGTGCCGCTTGAGGACTCGTAGCTTGCATGCAGATAGACTCAAGGTGGTAATTTAATATGAAAGAGCATGATTGCAATGAGGGAAAATAGAGGACAGCTTTCAAAAACCAGTCAACATGTAAGACCTACAGCACTGTACTGTATGTATCTATCACACATGACCAAGATATTGCAAACAGCTTACCAATACCAATAGTATCTCACGCTTTAATGTGGGAAACAGAAATATCAAGTTGGCAGATAAAAGCAGTGAGCTGAGGGCTACTTTTCTCTTCCTCTCTTTTTTTCCATCTGCGGGGGCTAAGCATCACATGTTTTAGATCATGATGAATAGCCTCTTAGATCCAGTGCAGAGGAAAGACAAGGAAAGGGGTACACTTTTAATGTGATCACTAAATGCCACTCCCAAATTTAGCCTGAGCAACATACTGTGTTCTTCTGCACCAATAAGGGAGGTCTGGCAGCAGCAGCACAACCCAGATCATTCTCCCTAATGTCCTGGAGGAACAGACAGTCATCGTGGGGCCACAATACACAGAGAAACTCATCCATCACAGCCCTGGCTCTGTCTGCACACATGCCCGTGGAGAATCCTGCCTGACTAAGAGGAAGAGAAGGTCACAATTTGTGCCGTAAGATCGAAAGATTACGGATGATCCCTTATAGGTTGGCTGGCATCTAAAACAGTTAACCAGAGATTTCCGGGATACCGCTCCCTGCAAAAGGGTAATCACATTACTAAGTCGACAGATGGAGGGGTACTCATTCTCAATCTGCACAGTCGTATTGTTCTAGTTTGTCCGTATGTGTTTGAGCTCTGTTTGAAAGATGGCCGTTCGTGACTAATTTCTGAACCCAAGTTCAAGAGAGCACTAAAAAATGTATCTGAGAGAAGGAATTAATTAATCCCACTTTGAGGATGGCAAAGCTGCATTAAATTCAAATATAAAAGTAAAAGAAAATGTACATTTGCATAAGAATTTAAAAAAAGGACCTTGCAAGAGAATGAAAGACTAAAATGGAAGAGACATGTCTTTCCTTTTCACACCAATTTGCTAAATTAACCACACAGGGGTAACCACACAGGGGTCCAGCAATGAGGTTTGTTCGCTTCTTCCTTTGACCAGCAGTGCATATTGAAATGCTTTTTTTATAACATGTAAAATCCGCTGAGCTGATTTAAACTCTTGTTTTTCAGTTCTCTGCATCATTTCAGTGGCTGAGAGTAGTAGTGACATGGTGGCAGTTTCATTGCTCTATACCTGGTGATATGATATAAAAGAAGTCTTTGAAATCATCCATCCAGACTTCGGCCAGGCGCCTGTTGTTCTTGTTGATGACTTGGCCCGTTCCTCCAGGGAAACTGTATGGGGTGGCCTTCCGGAAAACATGGCCCACGTGTGAACATGTTACAATTTCCAAGGAGCCACCGCATTGCCAAATCTGCAAGCGTAGAGACAAGGCAGATTTATGTAGTATGTGACAGGAAAGCAGACAAATAGGCTGGATA
The DNA here is from genome assembly GCA_015106755.1 of Etia nguti. Taxonomy (NCBI): domain Eukaryota; kingdom Metazoa; phylum Chordata; class Actinopteri; order Cichliformes; family Cichlidae; genus Etia; species Etia nguti. The sequence goes on along the minus strand of VUQG01029400.1, from coordinate 47,205 downwards.
CAAACTGATGAAACAGTCAGTGAATGCCTGTTCCCTTTGTTCTATCCCCTTGATGCTTAGGTGACCTACATAAATGATAATGTTTGTTACCAATAAAAAGATTTGCTCTTAAATTTTAACAGCATACCATCGTACCACACACACACTTACTGCAAATCTGTTTGTGACTAGATGCTGCAGCTCACAGGCATGCCTTCATGTTTTCTGATTACTAACGACAAGCTGTGACAGCAAGACAAAAACACCTTCTATAAACTGCCCTTGTCATAGTTTCTGGTACAGTTGGTGTCCCCAGAACTAAATTTTCCATGATAGCAAATTCAGAGAGACTCATGAGGTGAAGTACGGCCCCCACTATCACCAACTGGTAACAATAACATATACTTTGTACAATAAACTGTACAAACATAAAGCAAAGACACTAAAAAATTTTCCCTTATGTTTGTGTAAGCTGAAAGCTAAGTAGACACCAACATGTAATATGAGCACACACATCTAAGGCTTTCATGTGATGTCAGTTCCACATCTGCAAGGTTTCATGAGTACATCCTGTACAGCTCTGACATTACAACAATGACAAAATCTGTCCACAGATGTCTGCCAAAGTGCTCAAACCCATCAATGTACAATAGTACATTTACCAGGATGATGCACACAAACAGACTCTCACAAAAAATCAGCAGCAGCAACCACATGGTTGCAGCAAAGGTGTATTTTTTTAATATTTAGAAAGATCATCCAATTTTATAATATGTGTAAATATCTACAAAAAGGGAATATCACAAGGCAGAAACTTGTGCTGGAATAGAAAGAAACCACTTACTCTAAAAGACATTTCCAGGTTTTCTCCTCCCCAGATATCCATCCCTGGATCGTAACTCCCAATTTCTTCAAAATACGTCTTGTCTATTGAGAATAATCCTCCTGCCATGGTGGGCGTCCTGCAAAAACACAACAAATTAAGGCAACAACAAAAAAAACCCTTTGTAATATTTAATTTCCTCATACTGAATTCGTTAGCATCTTTTTGTAACTAAGAGGAACATTGAGGATATAATAACAGGCCAATTTGTTTGACAATTCGAAACAAAGCCTTAGAGGGGCAATTACTTTTATCTTTTAATTCATTCTATACTCAAGTCAGCCCTAAATAAAGGATATTGTTTGCTGCTTGGAGTGATTTGCATACAGATGAGTTTTGTGAAGCCAAAAAAGGCAGCTCTAAGCAGTTTCTATTTTCCTGTTTTAAAATACATGGATACTTATACTACAAAGAGAAACATCACAACTCTGTGGATGCTATTTAGGCAGAAGCTGGCATCAGTGGGACACAGAGGGGAAGATGATCTATTTCTAGCTCCGGATAAAAATGGAGCTTTTTATAAAAGAATTTTTTGTAGAGATATTTAACTTTCAGCATTTCCTCTGTAGCCTGCTGTACAGACAAAAAGTAGCATTTAATTAAGCTTACAAAATATGACCAACTTTTTAATGCATTTAATCTGATCTCTCCTCTCTTATTTCAAAACGATATGCAAGTGCAAAGTCACACACAGATGTACCTGACAGGGAGTGTTCTGTCCCCTTTGCGTCGATCCATCTCCCGCTGGGGAACAGGATACCATCGAAAATTCAGCTTCCAGTTGAATCCACCATAAGTCATATCTGAGCCTGCCATGTATTCAAACGTCTCATCGCTGATGACATCTATGATAGGGCACACCACTGCTGTCCTGAAACACACAAAGAGTCATATCCAATGTTCACATGTAGGATGAAATTGACTGGACTAATATTAAGCATGTGGTGCATTATCATATTCAACGTGCCTCAACATCCCACCATCATAAAATCGACCGCATACTGTGAAGAAATCAGGTTCTGGGTTGTAACTGCACATTCTATGCACACCATGCCAGCAACTAGCTATTACTCACATTATTAAATGTTCTGAGGAAAATGATCATTAATCATAATGCGCTGCAATCAGCTGAACATTCACTTTTTGATTAATCAATTTACTGGTTAGTCTTTAAAAAGTTACAAGAAAATATGAAAATTAAATCATCAAATGTGTTGTTCTCTTGTTTTGTCCACTCAGCTGCTGTAATATAAAAAACATTTCTGTAAAAACAGAGAATAATCCCTGTTTCAACTTATGAAATACGAAATAAAAACAGAATGCAAAGATTTGTTCGTCCTTTAAGCCCTAAACACAAAATAAAAACAATATATTGAATATTAGGCGGAATATATAATAGCTTAATATGTTGAATTTATATCCAACAACATTTTTAAGGTGGAGCTGGGGGGAACAAGGATTGTGTAACGGTTTGAAGGGCAGAATGGCAGAATAACACTGAGTTTTAAAGGACAGGGATCTGAGAGGCTGATTGGCTTTGGAGAAGGGGTCAACAAGATTACGGGATCAGAGGAGATGACGACAAAATTAAGAATGAGTGGAATTTAAAATAGTGGGAAAGCGGAAGTGACCGAAGAAAAGATCAACAGGCACAACAAAAACACCTAGAAAAGCAGGCAGATGGAATAACACAATAATTTCATTTCTGAAATTATGCAAGCAATATTCAGAGAATCCAGGGAGATCTCGGTACACAAGGGACACAGTGAAAACCAATATTGAATCTTGAATATTTTGAATTTGCCCTCAGGCAGCACTGCAGTAGAAAAAAACCCCAGCTACAATTCTATAATAAAAATCACTTCACGGGCTCTGAAAATCATTCCAACCGAATTTTATCGCAGCTAAAAATTTACCATGCAAAGAAAATCACAAACAAGGTCCTGAGCCCGAGCTCAATTAAGATGGATTAAGAAGAAGTGGGTAAACTGTCAAGTGGTGTGATGGAAAATCACAGATCCTGCATCCTATGGGATAAACAGGAAAAGGACCACCCAACTTATTATCAGCACAGAGTTGAAAGGCTAAAATCTTTTGGGATATATTTTTTAAAAAGATATATTCTATGTTTTATATGTCATCTATGTTTATTTGATCAAGACAATTCCATACCACTTTCATACAAAAGCACAGTAAGACTGTAGCAACCCCACAATAAGATGTTTCATTTAAACATTTTGCATATTATAAATTGAACAAAATACAACACAGGCCCGCCGAAATTCTTGGGCAGCTGACAAACAATGATAAATATTCTCAGTTCTGTGTGTTGGAAGACAATATAAATACAGGTTTTTTTAAATGACTGCATTGTTTTTATTGAAGGGCAGTGCAGATGTGTATTGTTTGTAAGATTAAATGCATGTACTTCCTCTCAGGATAGCCACAGACAAAATAATTTCTTTATCAAAAAGAACAGGTCTGAAAATTTTAAGGATAATCTTTGAACATACAGTATAATTTCTGCACCATCTCAACAGCCTGCACTCAGACTTAAAGACATCAATACATGGGCAGCAGCATTCAGTAAAAGTGTAATGGCTCCATAATACAATATTCTGAGTCATATGATACCAATTTCCTCCTGAGGGTAAATTAATGTGTCTGACCTCAGATAAGGTAAGAATCACAAGAGGATCATCATCATCATTCATTATTGTCACTCACAAACAGTGCATGGCATAATGGTGTCTACAGAGAGTGGGTAAATGCCTTAAGTAATCTCTTAATATTCTGATAAACAGCATATATTATTTGAATTCTTCATCACTTTAAATCAAAACTATTTGTTTAATGATTTTACAGACACAGCAAACTCAAAAAAACAGTCTTGGTCTGTCAGGCCAGTGCGAGTCCCTAAACATACCTTTGCCCACTTAATACCGATACTGCATAAGTCATATAGTGTTGACATGATGATGGTGTTACTCAAATTGTCATGGTCCCAGGGTTCTTATTTGTTGGTGGTTTTGTTTATTATTACAGTTTCTTTTTTTAAGGTGTGATGATTTAGCTTTCATGAGTTTCTTGTATAAGTTTCCTGAAATTTCCCAGTATTTGCCTTAGTGTAAAGCTGCTGTGTGTAGGTGTGTGTCTAACCTCTGCATTTGTTAGCTACTTCCTTTGTTTTCAGTAATGATTCGTCTCCTGTGTTTTGCATTTAGTTTTACTTCCCCTCCTGATTCGCTGTCTTTGATCATCTTCACCTGTGTCTCGTTACCGGGCTGTGTCCACTTCCCCTTAATTATAAATACTGTCATATAAATATTGTTGTCTTCCCTTTGGTCCCTGTCTGTGATCATCACCCGGGTGGTTTTGTCTTCATGCTCTTGCGGCATAGGTTTTGTTTCTCTTTGTGTTTTGCTTTGTGGACTTCTGCCATCAGCCTAATTAAACGGCTTACCTTTTGTTAAACCCTGCTGCCTCCTGTGTCTGTTTTTTGGGTTCTCAACCTTACACTCCACACAGTTTGCATAACCTGCAGATTGACAGAAGCTATCTTTTCCTCTGAGATTGCAGCATAATTATTATCTCATATCAGCAGTGTCAGGCAGCATATTAATAACTGAAAGTTTGCTTTCCCATCAGTATTCAGATAGTTTTGGCTCAAGTACCCAATGATGCAACTAAGGCGAAATATGATAACAACTGCAGTAATAAAGCCTTTTTAAGGCTCAATAGTAACACAAAATTGTCAAAACAACAGGAGGTTTTGCAGCAGTGTGGTGCACTGCTCCTAAAACGTCAAATGTATATGTGATTTCCTATCAGTGCCTTCCAAAAACAGCATTAAATTCAAAATACTCAGTGATGTCAATTTTAGCTCCTACCTGTCCTCTTTGATGCGAGCCAGCAGGGGCTCTAGCCAGCCAACAGTACACTCGCAGTGAGCATCAAGAAAGGTGATGACCTGACCGGTGGTGGCGGCTGCCCCCCTCAACCTGGCTCTGATTAGACCTGAACGCTGCTCCATCCTCAGGATCCTCACCGGCACCTCCAGAGTACGCACATAGTTCTCCAGTTTCTTCTTCAGGAAGTCTGAAAGAAATCATGCAAAAGAAAATTTATAACAAGTTAAATATGGACAATATGATGATGAGATTTTCAAATTATCAATTCGAGCTAGTCAGCTTATTTCCAGCTGAGAACTTATGGATTTCAAAAGAAAATAGAAAAATCTGGAAACAAGGTAAAAAAAAAAAAAAACACAATTATGTAAATTTGAACCACAAACGTTCCATTTGCCTTTTTTATTCATCTAAAGATCTTAAATGGTTATTTGAAGATTACAAAAACAAATGTGACTTACAGACTTACATCCCATGTTAATTGGTGTATTTATTCATCAAGTTCTAAAAATAAATACTAACACCATAAAGTCCTTATATTGTAATAAAAAAGCTAGATTAGCTTTCATTTATCTTGGTACACAGACAGAAAATTGGGTCCCTCTTTTATCATCATCATCATCCTGCAGTACTCCATCATCTACATCCTATATGTACATTTTGTTAATGTACACAGATTACAAACCTCGCTCGCTGGCATCATCCACTAGGATAATTTCCACTAGCAAGTGTTTGGGAGAGCGGTTGATGACACTGTGAACAGTTCGCAGCAGTGTGCTCCATGCCTCGTTGTGAAACACGATGACAATGCTGGTGTTGGGCAGGTCATCTGAGTACACTTTGGTCTTACAGCTGATAGAGTAATACAGGAGGAAAAAAAGGCAAATCAGTGACACAAGACTTAACAGAGAACAGTTCCCTTAGATATGCAGAGTCAACAAACTAGGTTAAAAGTCACACTTACAGTTTTAGAGTTTCAGAGCTTTTATAAACCCCTTAATTTAAATCCACATCTGCTGGCAGTTAATTTAAAGTGTTTTTTTCTCCTTTGTTGATAAAATAACATTAAATCTTTTTTTGAATAGTTCAAATATTTCACAAATATTTGAACTATACTATGGATGTTTTTTCATACTGATAATTATTAATATGTAATCACCATTTTACAATATATTAATCTTAGATTGTTTAGTTTGTTACACTGACAATTATTGGAGATTACAGATTATGTGTAACAATATGTATTACTGCACAACAAATATAAAAAAATATTATTTCATTTTTTGAAAGAAAACAAACAATAATTATACTTTTAGTAATAAAATAAATAATTTAATCCTGTAAAAATACTAGCAGTCCTAATTAAAGTTTCAAAAAGGTTAATATTTGGTATAACTGTAATGTTATGATAGCTGATAATCTGACTATCATTTGTTATAATCTTTGATATTCTGTTTATTTAAAGGATTCATTTTATGAAAATTTGTCCCAAAACTAAAATAGTCATTTACAATGACAAACATAATTTCTCAATATATTTGAACCACTGCACACAGCACGTAATCTGTTGCTGTGATTCTACTGAGTTAGTTTCCAAATCCCGCTCATTATTTTGTATCAGAGAACATAAAGTTCCCAAGTCTTATCCAGTCTCGCCATCAGTGCAAAAACACTGTCACAATAGGTTTACTGAAAGATATTGAGAAAGAAAGTAGAAAAAGTTAAACCAGTGTTGACAGCTATGTCAGCATGCCCTTGGATTAATGTGACGTCTGTCAAAGCCAAAGGGTGTGAATGTGGGACGGTGCTGTAGTCAGTGCTGTTGAATAAAGAATTAGCTACATTACAGAAGAGGATGTGGACAGCGAAGGCAGCATGTATGGCTGGAGGAGAGGTGGGAGGAGGTGATGTAAGGGGAAAAATGTTACCGGAGCAGGCAGCATTGCTAGTTCTGTCCTGTCTATTTAATGTGACAGCACTGACTGACATAACTAGGCCAGGAGGCTGCCTTGAAGACATAATGCCGGTGAAATTTTGCACAGCTCAGCTGTGCGCTGTAATAAAGATGCTGTATTATTTATATGGACCCATATTGGGCAGAAACACAGAGTTCACATCATCTGAATGTTGAACTTTTTCTCTCTAATATAGATCTTCTATTGCACTGTATAAATTGATTATTATGTATGGTATGTTATTTTATGCAGTTTGTCCACATCCCAGACAATCTGGAGTGGTCTTCTTCTCGAACAGGCAAAAACAGGAGCGGAAACAAAAAGAATGTAGGAGTTTAGAAAGATAATTTTGTGGCCTATTTCTCATTTGACAGGTAGAGACTCTGATATCCACTTAATGAAAGTGCTGTGGAGAACTCAACTGGAATAGTTAAACATGAATCACCTGGATATTGTCTCCGCACTAGGCAAACGTCTGTGCATATCAGCAGCCTTAAATGAATGTGCCCATGTTTCATACAAGATGCGTTTTGAATTTTCATTAGGTGTTCAAGAGGCTCTTGAATGACAGTAAACAAACCCTACTCCCATTCAAATGTCAGGCCTAATGCAAAATGCAAGGGATCTAATAGAGCCTGCATGGAAATGATACTCATTATTAAAGATCTTTCACAGTGGGTACAGTTGTTATTACTAATAACATGTAATGGACCCAACTGTTTAAATTTTATTTAAATTATCAGAAAACTTTACTTAGTTTAGCACATTTCCTTAGTTTCTGCAGTCCTTATGAGACTATATAAGTATCTTTCAATCAATTGGATAGCATAATTTCTTGATTTCACTTTCAGATATCTCTAAGCTCTCTTTGCAATCTGCTTCGCACTCAAATAGACTCCGTACAGCTTCGTTCAGCTCTTGCTCAAAACTGTAAGTGTGTCACATACTCAGCTCTGGTTTTTGTGTAGCAGCTTATCACTATGAAAACTCCTCCGAGAATAAAATGCCAGATATGGTGTCAACCATGGAAGTCACCTCTGCATTCTTACCAGGCTGTTTGCAGGCTGTTTGCTATGAGTAGGGTGAGTCGGTCTTGCTCTATTATTCTCTGTTGCTTTCTCAGTAACTCTAAGTTGATTGTATGTCAGTAAAAATCTGACAAAAAAAACTTAGCAATGATAGTAAAAAACATTATGTGCCACAAGATGTGTGATGGATCTCAAAGATCTGCTTTTTGTGAGGACACACGAGCCTACGCACCCATCCAGCCTCACATCTGGCAGACTCCTGTTAAGTGCAATCATATCACTGGCCATCAGATTGAACTGGTTAATCTTAAAGAGCTCCTTCATTTTCTCCTGGTCATCCTTAGGGATGTTTACTGCTTTGCCCATCTCACCTGGACCCTCGTGGCTCCGTGATATCACTGCTGTAACGTAACGAAGACACCACAGAAAAATATTTGATAAGAAAACATTTTTTCTCACCAATGAGGCAAAAAATTAACATCAAACTGCATCATAAAACAAATCCTACTGCATGAAAAATTGACTCTGTGGAACAAGGAGAGTGCAGAAAAGCGTGTGTGTTCTATTTCTGCCCACTTTGTAAATTTTCTAAACTCATATAGTACCCAGAGCATGAAAACCTAATTTTCCAGATCAATGTGCATGTGCATTTGATAACAGAAATAAATGTACTGGCAGCTGGTGTTCATATATGAACAGTACATCATGTTCACATTTATTACATTATTATAATACTGCATATACAAAAAAAATGTGAAAGCCTTTAAAAGCCCGTACTATTAAAAGGAAAAATGTGTTCCTTCAAACATCAGCGCATGCTCAGCAGAGAAAAACCTTTAACACAGCGACAGTGCACGCACTCCGCTTAAGCTCTCTCCTGGTGGTTCTGGCTTAGGCTGACAGGGTATTAAGCACTGTACACTTTGCCAGCTATATTTAATTTAAAAATGTAATCTATTAGGAGGTTTTGAATTCAGAGATTTAGGCCGATGTATTAATAGGTGAAAAAGCAGCATGACAGCAAAACAATTGCTACAGTTTTTGCTATCAAAGGCCTGGAAAATATCAGAATTGCTACTGGTTCTGCACAACGCAAGCTCCCTTCAACGAAGGTAAATAACCACCCATTGATTTAAGACTCTGATCTCTCTCACTCTCTTTCTCTCTAATAATCTCTTAGAACAGAGGCTGCAATTTCCATGAAAGAGGGACACAGTTCACATTAGCTGCATGGCCTCCTGCTAAGAGGATTTCCTAAGACCCTTTGTGGAGACCGACTGGGATCGGTCGGATTGTAACCTCAACTGATCCTGGGTTTTCTTTATAATGCTGCTGACACTCTTCATTTGGACACCAGCTGACATCTGATGGACACAGCTCGAGAGCTGAGCTGGATGACTGAGCATCAAAACACATTCTCAGCCTGCTCCAGCCATACTCCAATCCATCATTCTTTGTGTGTGGATAAACACAGGTCAGGAGACGTCTTGCAAAAAGAGAGAGAGCATCAAGCAAACCATCAATAGTAGTTTGGGTTTCTAAAGAAATTGTAGTGAAATTGCCTGCTGCAAAGCTGAGACTGTGCAATATTGCTTGATAGATGGATGGTGGCCAAGCAGCAGTGCAATGACTAAAAGCTGGAAGCTGTACAGTACAGGTTTGTGTTACCTGAAAGCTAATTTGTACTGCCTAATTTATAGCTGCTGACAAAGTATTAGATATGCTAATGTGAAAATAGGGTTAAAAGGGCAAATGAAAGGCAGAGAAAGGTGCTAAAATGAAAGTTAAATGTGTAATTATGTGTAAATTCTCAAGCTTCAACTTAAACTATACAGGTAAAGAGTTGTCATGTTTTGATTGTTAGCTAAGATCCATGTGCACTAAACACATGCGTAGATCTTGGTTGTGAGCTTTGTGCTAGACATTGAGATTTTTTTTTCCAAAGTCTTCAATGGTCATAAAGCCTGTCCTAGTGGAAAATGCAAGCTGGAAGGGATATCTTTTAATAGTCTTCCCCTACTCTGTAGGCACCAATTAGCTTCACAGCTTCACATCATCGGTCACTTTCTTAAAGGAGCCCATAACATTTGAAGGGCCTGATAATTTATCAGTCTCTGAATTATCATAAACTGACACTCCCTAATGACACTTCTTGACCTGATTTCCAAGTCCTTATCAGTTGATTAGGGCCCAACTTCCTAATGACCTTCTGAGCCCGAGTCAGTGTACGCGTGGATAAATGTTGAAACAGTCTGAACCCAGAATTTTAACAAAAGAGAGAACCTAGAGGCCTAAAGGAATACTTTAACAGACTAGTGGAATTAGCAATCTAATTAAATTGCTTAGTTTTCTAGAATATTTCCAACCTTCTGTGCTGCTGTGGTAGCTGAAAGAAAGAAAGGTTCTGGAAGAGAGAAAGATGTAAAAGTGGAATATCAGAACGGTTACCAGCATGCTGTTTAGGCAGTGCCAGGTAAGAGAAGAAGCCACAGGTGAGACCAACACACACGTGAGCGTGCAGATTTTGTGAAGTTTTCACCACATAGCTCCTAAGGCTCCCCTGTTGTTTTCATTCTCGTTTACGTAGAAAAAGATCTGTGTAGTGTTACACAGTTGGAGTCTCCTCCTTAGGCTCAATCCATTCTTTTTCATCCAGACATTACCTCCTCTTCTTCCCTCTGCTGCTCTGCTCCGCTTCCTGCCTGTATGTCTGGCACAGCTGCCATTTCATTAAAGATCAGAGAAGCTCCTCTTGAACACACAACCGCAGAAGACCATGAACACACATCACACAGAGTACTACTACACGTCTCTGATATGTACTTTAACTGTAACGCACTCTGGTGGTACATGACAGGTAAGGGGCTTTGTTCATAGAAAGATTCCAGCCAATTAGAATAAAAAGTTCAAATGTACCATCTGTGAAATGTAAGTACACAGAACTGACTTAATTATTATTGGCATAGATGTAACAAGATGCTGCAAACATTCCTCAAAGATTTTGGTCTATATTGATATGACAACATCACACAGTTGTTGCACATCCAAGAAGAGAATTTCCGGTTCCACCACATCCCAACTGTGTTCTATAGGATTGAGATCTGGTGACTGTGAAGACCATTCACAGCTTGAGATGATCTGAGCTTTGCAACAAGGTGCATTGTCCTGCTGGAAACAGCCATCTGAAGATGAGCCCACTGTGTTCATAAAGGAATAGATATGATCAGCAACAATGCAGAAATAGAGATCCATCAAGTGAGACCATGCAAATTATAGGAGAACAGGAAACTGAGGCTGAGTTGACAAGAGTGGCAACTGGTGTGGTCTTCTGCTTCAAGGTTTGACATGTAATAACGCACCCTGGTTGTACCAACCTAAACCAGTGTGGCCATTTTCCTCTGACCTCTGACATCAACAAGGTATTTTCACAAAGACAGCTGCAGCTCATTGGATATTTTCTCTTTTTTGGACCATTTTCTGTAAAGCAGAGTTTATGAAATCTGCCACCAACAACACCACCGAATTCAAAGTCACTTAGATCACCTTTTCCCCCCCCTTCCGATGATTCACTTCAGTGGGTCGTCTTGACTATGTCTAAACGTCTAAATGCACTGAGTTACTACCAGTTGATTGGTGTGATTGATTAGACATTTTCTTTATCAAGCTGTTGCACTGGTGTACCAAAGCAGCCATACCCCTAATCACCTAAAACCGCCTCGTATATATTTTTTATAAAGGAGAAATTTGTTATAGAGACATATACAAAACTTATTTTTATATCAAACTGTAAAAGATATTAATTTCTTGTCTAAAGTTAAGCATTTTTAAATTGTATTCTATGGGGAATACTTGCCTCTTAATCAGCCTCAAGTAGCCATTCGTGGAACCCAAGAGCTTCATTATTCAGCCTCAGAGGTTGTTTTGTCTTCTTAACATACTAACACATGTTTTATTGTGTTTACCGTTTGAGGGCAGGTTTACAGTACTGGCAGTACTGGAAAAGCAAACGTTTCATGCAAGATTTGTTTTTACTAATGTGAATCCAAATAAAGAACTACTTTAAACCCAAAATAAAGCAGGGAATTTGTGTCAAACTAAAAATTATATTTTCATTTGACAGCTGAAAAAAACCCAAAACAAAACAAAACAGGGGTACACTAAACAAGATAAAACTTGAAACACCTGCAAGGACATTGCAAAATCCAGTGTTCGACAGCAATGTTAAGATATAGTTCATATACACAGAAAAACTTCAGATCTCAAATGCAAAATAACATCCAATGTAACATCAGACTTTTGTATGGTAATGAGACAGAGTAACTAGGAGCTCAGCATCATTCTAACCTTAAAAGCAGATTACTAAGCTTCTTAGAAACCTGCTTACTTGAGGACATGTGAGGAAATGAACTCTCCTAGAGGAAGTGTGTTAAAGTAATTTGAGCAGCATACCTTTATACAGAAAAGCACACTGTTTTACGACAAAAAAACAACAATTTCATCAGCTTTGTTTGATAATCCATTTAGCAAAAAAGACACTACATCAGAAATGTCTAATTCATATAAATGTATTAATTTTTTTGTAGTTATAAAACCAGAATTCTTACCTTTTGTTACATTACCATCAACTATTAACTCTGTTTCAGATGTTTTATGTGTTTTTCTGCTCTTTCAGGCAAAGCTTTCCCCTCAGTGAACACTGTTTTAATAGGATTTGTCACAGATGATGAATATTTTACACTGAATTGAAATTTTAGAAGGTATTATTGTCTCCAGCTTACATTCTCATGCATGTTTGATACAAAATAACAGGGAAATTCTGCAACATCAACTTACCTCGAAGCGCAGGGAGCAGCGAGCGGTCCTTCCTATCATCACATTTGTTACACTCGCTGAAGTACAACAGCAAGAACACATCCACCAGCACCCATACCAAAGAGGTGGTCAACACCACCTTGCAGTAGACAAACCGTCGCATCACCTCTCTGGGATGACAGCCAGGCAAGTTGATAGCGAGCACTTAGAAGCGCTCAGGCTGCCAGTGAAACGTCTGAAGTCCGATGACAGGCTGAAGTAACAGGGATGAGACCAAGCAGGTTTGACCACGGGGCATCATCCTTCAGGAGATGGGAGAAAGAAAAAAAAAGGACAAAATACTTAAACTATTATGATGTCATTTCACATTAAATTAAGTATTCCTGCTATGAATCCAACCGATATCAATCCTTACAATAAAATGGCATAAAATGCAAAGGAGGAACTACATTAAAGTAGATCAATATTAACCTCTTTTAACCTTTCTCAGGCTTCACTTTATCAGTTCCATTGCTCTGTTAGCACACTCTGTCAGCTTTCATGTAGCTACTTAAGGGACCTGCAAAACGATGAGGAGGATTTTTGTACTATTTCTTCCTGCTAAACTTTTTAAGTCAAATTTCTGTGATCTTTCTAGGGTATTGATTGATCAGCTATAATCTAGTTATAACACCACTTCTTCACCGTTTTAGAATATTATAAAGCTCAAATACTTCCTTTTGTAATCTATTTTGCAATTGATCTATTTTTTTGCTTTCAGTTATTGTCCTAGAAATGTTTAAAAATATCCAGGGGTTCTTATACAAGCTGCAATTTCTTTTTTTTTTTTTACTAGTAGTGGTTCAATTTGTGGCACAACAACAATGAAGTTCATGCATAAGTTCAAGAAGTAAGCTCTCTATTTACTCATCTGTGTGTTTGAACTGCTAGTACATTCTTAAAACACTTGAGTCTGTCGGCGTGATTTTAGCCCATTCATTTTCCCACCTTCTACAAGCTAGTGACCCACTTTTTCATGTCCTTCTGATCTCAGTGCCTGTCTATCATTCTGCCTTTCAGAGTCTCATTCATGCGACCTGCTTCCTCCCTGCCTCCACATAACTAAAACGTCTTCATTCACGTTTTCATTACTTCTTCTCCACCGTCAGCAGCATCTGGGTTCCAGGGGATCCTGTCCCACCATTGTTGGGACTCCACTCTGCTATATGGAGTCACAGTAAAAAAAAGAAAGTACACTGCTCTTTCAGTTCAATGGTTTTCATGTCAGGACATAATAAACATATCAATCTCAGGTGAGATCTACCAAAACCAGTTCCTGTGGACCAGTAAGGATGCACTTGCATGTGACACAGTGCAACAGCTGAGAGGACCACCAGGCTGCACCCCATGAAAAATGATCTTGCTTGACAGTAGTCTATTTTGTATTAAACTGTATATCACACTTAGTTTTTCATTTTTTCCAAGCATGACCTCCCTGCACCAATTTTTGCTAATTATATTTTCTTCCTGAGAAGTATAACTGACAGCATATACAGACAAAAATCTACTCTTCTTCAATCCAACAAATTCCTTTGTTGGATTATTTTTCATGTTCAACTACATGAGTGTGACTTCAGTGTCTGATCAGGTTTTTTGATAGGAACATTTTCGTAGTGGTCCCCTGCGCTTTATTTTGGTGAACTTTGGGTCTTCCCTTACAGTGAAGAGCTTTCACGCTAACAGCATGTAAGTGTGTGGCTGTGAGTAAACACTCCACGTTTTTTCAGTATTTTTTCACTCTCCACATGTTATGCAGGAAACCCATGAGCTACATCTCAGACTCAGTTAAATGTTAAAGTTTATGACAATATGTTTAGAAAAAGACTGAACAAGAATGGCTTATTTGGAACGGCTTTTTCTCTGTAAGAAAACATGTCAGCACAGCCTGGCTTTGCAAAAACTGGAACAATTTCCTTTGGACAGATGAGACCAAAGTGGAGATGGTTGCGCATAACCACGTTTGGTGAAAACTAAACACAGCAAATCAGCACAAACATGTCATGCCAGCTGTCAAGTACGGTGATGTTGGGTTTGTTTAGCAGTCAGAGGATCTGGGCACCTTGCAGTCATCGAGTCAACCACCATCTCCTCTGTATGCCAAAATATTCTAGAGTCAAATGTGAGGCCATCTGTCCGACAGCTAAAGCTCAGCCAAAATTTGGTCATGCAACAGGAAAATCATCCCAAGCACAGCAGCAAATATACAGAATGGCTGGAAAAAAAAAAAAAAACAAGCTGTACCTTAAGAAAACTGTGCATGAACAAATATCTGCAAACCTGATTGAATTGAAGAAGTTATTTTCTGCTAAAAGTTGTTCTATCAACCACTGAAACATGGGGGTATGTAGCTTTTCACACACCGCTTCTGCACTTCAGTTTATTTTCTGTTAAATAAATAATAACACAGCATACTGCAATACGTCATGTTTTATAGGTCATCCGAGGTTGTATTTACTTAACTTTATGACCTGGTAACGTTTACATGCTATCTAAAACCATAGAGGTTAAAACCTTAGGGCATACTTTCCTTTCACCATGACTCTAGTTTCATCTGAGTCTAATTCACTTTAATTCAATTTTATCTCTATAGGGCCAAATCACAACAACAGTTGCCTCAAGAAGCTTTATATTGCAAAGGAAAAGACCCTATAATAATAGAGAGAAAACAGAGAAACCCCAACAATCAGAAAGCCCCCTGTGAGCAAGGACTTTTGTGACAGTGGGGAGGAAAAACTCCCTTTTAACAGGAAGAAACCTCTGGCAGAACCAGACTCAGGGAGGGGTGACCTGTTGGGGGTGAGGAGAGGAAGACAGGACAAAGACATGGGTAGGAAGAGAGCCTAGATTAATAATAACTAATGATTAAATGCAAAAAGGCATATAAGTGAAAAAAGGTGAGCGAAATAATAGCCAAATAGTTTATTACTCAAACTCTGTGCTTCTATAAATCACGGTCAACTCTCTTCTCTGCGGGTGTTTTGCTTTTATTTTCATTGTCAAAACTATCAAAAACATTCCGTTTACTGCAAACATTTTCTAATTATAACTAATAATGATGAGAAACATATGAGATGCAATAGCACTACACATGGTATATTTTCTTCATACTCGGTGCTCACTTTCCATTTCTCTTCTTTGTTGCTTTTACAAGAAAAGTAAATAAATAAAAATAAAAAACTGAGGAATGAAGGTCAAATCCAGCCTCCCACATTGGACTGACCACAGTCCCTTCGCCTCTTTCCATTTGAGAGGATGAATGAATGCTCATTTCCCCTGTACAGACTTCACCCACTTCATCAGTAGTGCTGCTAAGACCATCTGGGATGCTTAAATACCAGAGGCAATTTGCAGAGGTTAAATATCTCATTGGCATGGAACGTGCGCCTCACAATATTTCTGATGAAAGACAACATAATTTTCTGTCAAAAGGGATACTTGACTGAAATTATAGGTTTTTGTTAACTGAAAAACTTGTGAAAGTACAATCTGGATGATATTACAGTCATGAATAACGCTTTCATTCAAATACACAAACCAAGCACAGAAATGGTCAGGAGTTTTTTTTGAACATCTGTAACAGAAATATAGCACACAGTGCTTTTACATCACTCTTGGTAGTAAAACAGATCAAAAAGATTGGATGGTCTACCAATTGTTTCCAGCCTAGGATGTTGTGGTACATCCCATGTACTAAAGCCACATGAGCCTCTGCATATTCTCAAAATCTGAAAATACGTTAAACATAGTTTCCATGAATAAGTATGCTTTTAATTGCCAATGCATTTAGATATAACTTACCTGAGTAGTTACTTTCATAACTAGCGGAAAAACGCCTGCAGAGGAATAAGGACAGATTTCCTTATCTTTCACATGCAGCATGGTAATGACTTTGCACTACACACACATCTCTCAGTCCAACTCTGTGCCCCCTGTCTAAATGTCCATCACAGAGGCTGACACGGCTGCCTTAGGCTAACCCTTATCTCATTTAAAAACAAGGCAGCCTCTATCCAGCTGCATCAAGACTGAAATCACGGTGCAGTGGATGATTTCAGTCACTCAGACAGAAACTGCACACCACTCAAAGTAGATGGATGCAGTCTACACTTAATGACTGTAATGAACAAAATTGTGTCAGTAAAAGCGAAACACAAGTCTGCATCTAGCATATCACCTCCACTCTCACGGTAGACAGATCAATGATGATTCTGCCTTTCTGATGTGTGTTTGCACCTCTAACCATCTGCTTTGCTGCATGTGTGTTACAAAAATATTTGGGTGACTACGGCTGCATCAACCACACCACCAGGAGTTTGCTGGTCTGAAGAAGTCTGACTCAATTAGTCCCACCATCTGGACAGATGAATATTTCCTGTCTGCTGTGCACAGCTCTAAAAATACATGTCTACATTCTCGACGTGACACGTTTTTTTTCAGTCTTTTCAACAGGAGTGTAAACGACTGGCAATTATTAACTGCTTCTCAAGTGACACTTAATTGTGTTGTTAGCAACACTCTTTGTTGTGAAATGTCTGGTGCAGTGCTACAAGTTAAATTATGTATTCCTCGTCCATTCAACAGGAGTGCTTCTACTGTATGCAAATGAAAGGCTGTACACTTAAGCTGCCAAACTGCGTTTCACAGTAATATAATTGGACACGGCTCACATCAGCATCTGACAATGGAACTGTGACAATAACAGGAGAATAAAAAATAAATAAATAAATAACATAACATTTTTGCATGAATCTTTTTCTCCTCCACATTTACAGTACAAACCCTGCTGACCATTAAAGCACCCACTGAGGTTTGGGTGCCTTCGTTAGGAGTAAGAGAGACCAGCCCAGCTTGGACTAACATTTGACTTTGATATTTTCCCATCACACACCTGCATCTAAAAGGTCACAAGCATCATGTAAAGCTGCAATACTTTCTTAAGTGTTAAATGAAAACTGTATTTGTTATTTATGGTTAAAAACCTGCCATACAAACAATTAATAATCGCGTTAAACATATTGGTACACACTGGAAGTCACATTGGCAGTGGCACTGAAAAATAACAATATATACACTAATCTTAGATTGCCCACTATGCATATGCAAGAGATTGTGGCAGCACAAAATCATAGGCTTACTGGAAAAAAAAAAACTCCACCTATATAGCTCACTGTGGCGGTCTTAAAAGTGTTGATTACCCCCAATCTGTCAATCTTTCATTCATGTTCAGGTACATTAGGCCTTGGCTTCAAAGACTGGTCTATTAATTGTTAGATGTGACATGAACAAGACGGCAAATACTTGTAAAAGCAGCCAACCAAAACCACTCATTTTATGGTAATATAGATTAAATCTGAACTATAACCAAGCTCTCGGCCACATTAAGATCACCGTTTAATGGTGTGATGTGGAACCATAGGAGCCAAATTTTATTTTTGCTATGTAAGGTATGCACGCAACAGAAAATGGGGACACTCTTTGCTTACCTAAATTATGGATGGAGTGAACCATTGACCTGTTCCTGCCTCGCTCCCGGGCAACGTGTTGAACGTGGACGACATACCCAAATCTACTGCTAATTACTGGTTTAAAATAACGAGGGCAAATTTACCGCGCGAGCGCATAACATCTCGTAAAAAGACACCTAAGTTGCAGTCCATCTCAGCGCAGAGTAGTCCAAAATCCAGTCCGTCCAGTAAACCTTCTCATGGTACCTGCGTGGACTCCTTGATGTGATAAGTCTCCGGCTGAGCCGCACTAAACCGGTCGATATGAAGAGTCTCCATTATTTTCCCCTTTTGCGTTTAAATGGATATGCGGTCACTGCAACAGACGCCTCTTTCCGCGCACCTGTTCCCCGAGTGAATATTGTAACGGTAAGAGGACAGGCTGAGATAATAGTTAGCACAATCTAACCTCAGCTCAGACCGACCTGCATATGTCCCGAGTTTCCTCTCTGATTGGCTCACAGTGACGTCGCTCACGAAATCCCTTTGAAGTAGGGCTTCACGGGCGTCTGGTAAATGTAGGCGCGTACAAATATAGCGTTTTTGTGTTTTGTTGTTGTTGTTGTTGTTGTTTTTAATCATATATTAACATACATTTATCGAAATACTCTTAATTTGATTGTAGCTACTTGAAATTTTATTTTGTTTTAAATTCGTTTTCACAAAAACTTCTCAGAGAAATATTTTCACACCTGTTTAATTTATCATAGAGGTCAACTTGATGACAGTTATTTTCCATGTATACTTTTCATTTAGCATAGGTTACCTGCAGCAAGAAATACAGCTATAAAAGCAATCAAAAGAAACGCCCAAATGCCTTTGCTCTTTGTGAAATGATCTTTTATTGACATGCTCGGTTTTAACTTTGTCCAAATACTCTACACTGAGCCTGATTCCTCGTGTGGTTTTGTAGTTTTGCCTTTATAAAGCTTATAAGCTTTTATTAGAGCGTTTTCCTGTTTATGTTTCCCAGTAGGGACAAGGACAAAGCTGGTTAAGGTGCACTCCAAGGCAGATTACAGCCGGTCAGGGTCTAAAGATCAATTCGCCGAGAATTTCCAAATGACACAGACACTTGTGTACATCACAGCTATTTTGAAGCAGACTTTTGGTGGATCGTGTTGAACAATGCTGCCATCTGCTGTTATTGATTAGAAACTCGGTTTTGCCCCTGGACAATTAGCCAGATAAAATCTAACCGAAGCATTTAATAAACATTCAGGGAATCATAATAACTCACTGTCAACGAAGTGCAGCCACAGACTCTAAACTCTCCTTTATTGCTATTTCATTTGGCTCAGCGACAATAAAGCAGCTGCAATAAATACTGCAATCTGTTTTCTGTGAAATAAATCTGACTTCCGTTCATATCTGCAGAGTATGCAGATAAACACTGGCTTCAGATCAGACCCAAATTATCCACTAGATGTCACTGCACGCCCTCCTTGATTTAGAAAGTAATAAAATAAAATAAAAAATTTTTAAAATACATTTGTTATCATTATTATTAGTAGTAGTAGTAGTAGTTTTAAAACTTTGAGTAACTAGATGACTTTGGGGAGTATAATGTTTTCCAACAACAGCTGATGTATAGTATAAAGTTTCTCTCAAGTTGTAGAGTGAGCTCTACTGGCTGGGTAATTGTGGGGGAAATGTAAAGTAAAACTCAGTGGAAATAATCTGAGTTTTGAACTCAAAACTTCATTTCACAAAAATTCAGAAAGAATCCATTTTATTGTTTATGACTGGCCAAAGCTGTGAGGTGTGAGGCATAAACCTCCTAAAGTGAGGCATGGAAGGCAAAATAGGAAAAACACTGTGCTATAAGCAGACATTTTGCATGTGGCAGTGGAGAAAACATTGATTCAAATTATTAAACTTGCCTCAAAGCCATTTCAGGGTCCTCATATTGTGCATTTTGGTTCACCGTCATGAACAAAGCCATTGTTAAAATCATCTGTAACACTTGTGTTCTTCTCATTATCACCCAAATCAGCCAGCTAAGGATCCAGTCTGGCCGGCTTTGTATCATGTGAAGGAGGGTATAATTTTGGTTTTTTGTTTGCTTTTCAATTCACAGACAAATTCATCCGGGCTTTTTCTGTAATTTTACACATGTATTAACTACATATTACTGCATTTACTACATCTTTTACTTTATCATGTAGAAAAAATGAGACGTCCTGTTTTAACTGCAACATGCATTTGTAAAGCTTATGAAGCTCACTTTGCATTCATATATTGAACAGTGCTGGTCTTTAGTATGGCTGCAGGAACACGATGCAAGCTGCTCTGGCCTCTCTCTGACACGGGGTCAGCAAAGACCTGTCAAGGTTTTAAATGAACCACCAACTCATTAAACCATGCATGCATACACACACCAACACACAGGTGGCCGCAAACACCCAAACATACGTAACAGACAGTACGTAATGTCCTACATACATGCACATTCGTGGCACGCATGCGGTCCGGTCGTATGGTGGCGCTGTTGCTGTGCCTTCCTGCCACTGGAAACAGCTACAGTCTGGCTATTTAACGGCGGGGCTGGTGGCTTCATTCCGCTCTGAAACTGGCAGCACACCACATGAAATCCCCAGTAATGCGATGCCAAAGCAGCTTTTTAAACTCAAGAAGAGCGCTGTCTGATCTGAGGGAACTTCTTCCACTCGCCGCCTCCTCATCTTCACTTTTCACTTAATGACCATTTCTGCGGGATCGTGCCGAGCGCGTCTTTCCCTCTCCGCCTTCCGCATCTGTCGCACTGAAAGTTTGGTTTTGCGAAAGTAGACATGAATAACACCGGCTTCAACCAAACAGAGAGCGGGCTATTCAACAAGACAGAGGAGTTTTTTTGCTGCAACTTTTCATCCGTGGTGACTGATAATGGCTTTGTGGCAGCCGCTCCGGATGAGAGGAGCCTCTTCATCATGAGGGTGGTCCAGATAGCGGTCATGTGCGTTTTATCCCTCACGGTGGTGTTTGGCATATTTTTCTTAGGCTGCAACCTCCTCATAAAGTCAGAGGGGATGATTAACTTTTTGGTAACGGACAGAAGACCGTCAAAAGAAGCGGAAGCAGTTATTGTTGGAGCCTACTGACTGATAAAGACATATACAGTGATCATACTCTGATCAGTTGGCCACAGATCGGAGACAGTGTGATGATCAGCCGCCAAAACCGGGCCCCGTTTTCATAATGGTACTTAGAAAAAGAAACAAGAACTCAGAGGAGCGGTCACCTTGCAAGAGGTAACTGAACTCTGCTGGTGACTGATACTCACGGGGGTGGGTCTACCTTATTTCTGGTGGCCTTTAAAGCCAAGAAAGACTCATTCATCTTCAAGAGGTATAGTGCGTTTTAAGCCTATTGTTGTATTAAGTACTGTAGGCTATTTAATCACGCACTGTTGTCATTTCAGTATAGTTTCCCTGTTTGTCAAGCAGCATCCTTTGTCAAAATAGTGGCAAAGTGTTTGTATTTGCTGCTTAGAAATACCTCCTTGCATCGCAAATGCAATGGGCAAATTACATGAATGTTGTATGCCTCTGCATGCAACATGCAGTTCTCTATTTTCTGGTGACAGTTGTTTGCGTGTCTTTGTGGGCGGCGGTGGAAGCCCGTAATGCTGTGTATCATGTTCATTTGAATAAATTAATTCTGTAATTAAAGTTTTCCTCTTAAGATCTGTTTTTCTGTCATCGTCAAATCCTCCGCCACGCCCTCTGCCAAAGTAACCTAGATCTCAGAAGCTAAAATTACAGCAGGAGAAAGAGCTCTTTGATTCATACTGTGATAATGACATGATGTTAAAATACAACAGAGGGTACTGATCGTGATTAATATATTTTAAAAGCTTTATCTATCTCTATGAAGGGTTCTACAGTTACAGGGAACCAAGAAACAGCTGCTTTTCCCTTTTTTTGATTATTTTAAATTAGATTTAGATTTAACATGTAAATATGAATTATTTCACCCAAAAGGATGCTTTAAAAATGCTCTAGAGTCAAAGAAAAAAAAGCCTTCCCGCCTTCCCAAGAGAGCCTGTCTGGGTCAGATTTTGATCCATGCAGCTTTTTACATCCTTCTTCCTTCTGCCAAAACATCTGTTAGTCTCATCCCCTGCTTCACCTGGATTCTACCTCCCCTGGAGCCTTAAAAATGACTTGCTTTCTCAGTTCAGAGAGGATGAAGCCATCGGACAATACGCTGCTATCTGATTGCCCACCTGTGCTCCGCTCGCATTTAAATAGAATCAACTTACTTTAAAATGCCCTTCACCCCAGTTACTCCCTCCATCTGTTTTACCCTTTCTGATCCATGCATCTCGTCTGACACAGCCTTACTCATCTGATGAATGTTTGTCAAGGCGGAAACTGTCTCAGGCCACATTTGCTGTCCTCGTGCTGGCTCTGAAGAACTCAAGCAAGCACTTATTTTACTAATCATGCTGTGGAAAAATAAATAAGTCAGTAATAATTAGATTTTATACTCTTATAGGTGGAAGACCTACACATGAGTTACATTAAATTAAAGCAACTGCTATCCAATATGGCACAATCCAGTAGTGGCAATAAATGCTGCATTTGTGAAGCTTATGATGTTGACTTTACTGGGGCTATATTTTATAGTCTTGAACAGTGGGGGGGAAATATTGCCTAGATTCTTCAGAAGAGAGGAATTTAATGAAAGACCACCAAAAACAAC
The DNA here is from genome assembly GCA_015106755.1 of Etia nguti. Lineage (NCBI taxonomy): Eukaryota > Metazoa > Chordata > Actinopteri > Cichliformes > Cichlidae > Etia > Etia nguti. The sequence goes on along the minus strand of VUQG01029400.1, from coordinate 24,390 downwards.
AGCTTGAGAAATTGCAACAACTGAATCAACACCTCTCGGAGTCAGCCTCTACGGAAAACCAGAGCTGAAAATCTTAAATATACAACTGAGCAGGATTTATCGGGTTCATATTCAACCTGTTCTTGTCTTGCCTTCTTCACATTTCTAATAAGAAATAACTGCAAAAGCACACAATCCTGGGAGATTATTAATAGCAAGTTAATAGCCTTCTTTACATGTAAAATTCACACCCCATAAATTTACCTCTGAATAATTCAGCCACATTTAGTTTTCCAAACTGAGCAATATATTTTTTTCACATTTTCACCTCAGGTATGACTCTTTGTAGTTAGAGCAACACATTAACACCGCAAATGATGCAGAGAGAAACATGTCTTTCTCTGTTAATAACAGCATGAAGTGTTATTAATATAAGTAAACATAAAACATATAAACACAAAAAATGTTTTGGCCTAACTGAATATGGAATAAAATAACAGTAAAAATGCAGCAGGTATAATTGTATTTGTATATATGACTCCAAGCGTTTCTCTCTGCTTTTCTGTGATTGCTTCTGTTAGGTAGTGCTGAGAATACCTCTCAAATATTAAATATCCAGCAGAGAACAATCTTCTGTGTGCAGCTGAGCTGTAGTTAGTTTATCCTGCAGTGCTTCATACACATTTATATAGGCTGAAATCTGGCTCGTTTTAGAGATCCTGAAAGAAGCAGATCTAAAGTTGGAAATTAAAGTTTAAATACTATCATTTTTCTTCTTATTTAGGATTCTACTGGGGATTTACTACTAGAGGCCATCTCAAAGAATATACACACCTGTCACACACCAATGCTCAGGGAGATTTAGGAGATACTAACAGCAAACAGTCATCTATACCGCCGGCCTTCCTGCTGTCAGCAATTTGATAGTTCCCCGCAAAGCTTATGTTAAAGTCCTCTCGATATATTTAGGCATTAAGAGTTTTACTCTGTGTAAAACAAAAGCACCAAGCTAGGGCTTCATAAGATGGTTCAGTTTATAACTTGATGTTACCTGGTGTTGTGTTTATCTTCATTTATTCAGAAAGTGTTTGGGATTAAAAAAAAAAAACCAACCA
>VUQG01029400.1:0-23276 GCA_015106755.1 Etia nguti | reverse complement strand
CAACCAAAAAAAACATGTTCTTATTTTGTTAATACACTTGCAGTCTGGTTAGAGTAACTTATATCACCACAGCAGCACAGGTAAAAACAGCATTAACTCACTTTATCCCATGTGGACTGTATGTCAGCTTTGTTCAACTGTGACTGCATCTGCAGGGTGTTGATTGTGGGCTAAAAGAGGCTTCGGGTCCTGACTCGCTCTCATATGATTGGCTGGTAAGCAGAGATTCAGTCGATGAACTGGATAGTGACTAAAAGCTCCAAATAGCAGCAAGGCACCACAGCCATCTCCTCGATTTACTCCTATTCTCCCACAGCTTTATTCCCATCCAGTTTAAATCTGTTAATTTGGTCTTATGTTTATCTCATTGAATTGTGGTTTTATGAAGTTTTCCTCCGCTGTGTCTCTAAAGAGTGAGATGTTTCTTCTCAAAACTACTGACGCTCAATTTAATTCTTTATTACTGACCATTTTCAAAGAGTTGGCACGCTGAAATAAGAGTGAAAATTAAAATGTAAAAAACATTTTAAAAAAGGGAAAAAACTTAAGTATATTTAGCATATTGTCTAATGTTGAACGTGATCAATTTACCTGTATTTAAAAAAATATTGTGTCTGCCCATTTCAAAAGAGTTAAGATATGGGCTTGTTTATATCTACAATTCACTTCTTCTTTGAAAAACCTTGCATAAGCATCACCGGCAAGAGATTTAACTCTTGGATATTTTTATTACAGATCCGTGCTGCTGCAGCATGTGCAGAATCTGGTTTGCTACTGTCGTATAGAAATAAGTCAGCCTCATCTGTAGGGTACCATATGACACTCCAAAATCTGTATATAATGCAGTTTACACCCAGGATATGATGTTATTTTAATACAGTGTTAGCCAAGGGCCTGAAGATCACAACCCTTTTGATTTGTTTTTCACCCATATTCCTTGCATGCAGACATTTTGACAAATATTTTAAGATTTTACATACTGCAGCTGATATCCACTGAAATCCAGACATTTTGACATTTGATTTTCTCCTTTATTTTCCTAAAATCTCAAAGTATTTACCCACACCAACTTTCACAGATACCTGAACCCCCTTCATCTCTACTTCTGAAAAACACAGCATTTATGGGATTTTCTTTTTATATCCCATCATTTTCCTAATTAGCATCATTAATTGTGAGATGTTCCACCAGGTGTTTCTTTTCCAGTATTTTCATACATCTACTCCAGCTTTTTACAATGTGTGTCTTGCACCCAATTCAAACTGAAAAACATGTCAGCATTTTGCATTTTGTCTTTGCTGTGCTATTGATTAAATGTAGGGATTTGCCAGTCATTTGGTTAGGGTTTTTTTTTTAGCATTTACCACAGCTTTCTTGCTTTTTTGGAAACATGGTTGGAAAAAAGCTGAATGCAGACTATGAAATGCACATATTTTTATCAGCAGTAAAATGTATTCAGTCTGAACCAGCTGGTGCAGATGTCATGACATGCCAAAATTCTACGAAAGCAATAATTGTGGAAGACAAGCTGTGATAAATCCGCGAAGACTAGTTCTGAAGAGTGATTCCATTAGTTCACATCTTGAACAGCAGTTATAGGATGAGTCATGGCTCTGTTGTACTGTTGATTGTTTCACACTGAAGCATCACTGGGATTTAACATTTGAAGAATCCTGCCACTAACACTTTAGTGTAATCCACTGTGTGTATGCGTAAATTACTGACAGAGTAGGAGCAAAAGTCTGTTCACTCACAGTCACTCACTGAGGAGGACTGACCTCAAGTATACAGACAACAAGTAGCCCCTACATCTATTCATTAAATTTAAAGCTTATAACTTGTGGTTCAACTTTAGATTACTCTCAAGCTGAACAACTCATTCACTTTTTGTTTCTTGAAGTGTAGCGTGTAATGAGTAATGCAAAATCCCAACTTGGCAGAACATCAGAGCATCATTTTCAGTTTACGGCGAGACTGCTTATTGCTGTTGTGTTCATTCACGTCAGGTTCACATTTTTTGTGAAAAACCTCTGATTAAGTTACCATTCAAGCACTACATGCACGGCGCTTAATGGCAGTATCAGAAAAGTAAAGGATGAGTCAGTGAACACACTGAAGTATTCAATATCCAGGAGCCAGTACCGCCCAGAATAAACACACACTAAGTGTCCAGACTTACTATGTGTTTATCATAATGAAAGCTTGCACCACATATAGCACACATAGCACTACATATTTGTGACCTATGTCTCACAAATGTAGTGCTTAGCAATTTTACCACTCAATGTAAGGTTTATGGCACAGCTGCCTGAAATTAATGGTATTGGTAATTATCAAATAATTTTTTATGTTTTTGTATGCCAAATTACAACTATTTACTTGCACTCCTGAACAGAAAACTTCATTTTAATTGGATGAATTTTTGATTAATTTCATAGAAATCCAATGTGCCTGCTCAAATTTGGCTATAAAAACATGAATTCAGTTTGTTTTTTGCCTAGTATATAACAACATAATTTATAGTTTTAAATAACCAACATGAATACCACATGACACTCATGTTGGTGTGAAAAAACAAAGCAAATCCAAACCCAAAAGCTCATACACTGCATATACTAAACAAAGATAGAAAATCTCATTTAGTTTGGCCAACAGACGCCTTGTTTGTAGAATGTGTCTTCCAGCTGTTATCATGGCTGGATCAAGGAGGAGATAATACAGGGATAGAGAAACTGCATCCATGCATGCTAGCCTACAATTTAATAAGTATTATCATCTCTCAGTCTACTTACATAAAACTTGATGTTGTGTACCCAGGTTTGTTATCCGTGCTGGAGAACGTGGCCTGCAATAAACTTATAAGACTTCTGAAATCTGACAGTCAGTTGATGCCTTAAAAAGTAGGTTAATATGAGTTTAAGGATAGAGTTGGGATAAAGGTGTGTGTGTGTGTGTGTGTGTGTGTGTGTGTGTGTGTGTGTGTGTGTGTGTGTGTGTGTATTGAAGAAGTAATCAGGTATTTCTATTTTCTAAATAGACACTTGTTAAGTTTTGTAACAGGATCTTACACCGGTTGTGATGCTATCATGTTGGGAAAATTCACAGAGATAATAAAAAGAACCTGTCAAGGTACTCAAAACCTCTTTTGTGGCCATAATAAAACACACAGACACACAGATTCAACGAGTGAAATTGTTGTGTGAACGAGTGAACATATTAAGATACATTATCATGCAACATCTTGCATGGACCCACTGACTGAGGGCGATTGATGGTCATTTTATATTTCTTCTTTTTCCGGATAATCACACTAACAGTTGTCACCTTCACATCAAGCTTCTCGCTGATGGTCTTGTAGCCCATTCCATCTTTGTGCAGGTCTGCAGTTTTGTCTTTGATGTCCTTTGACAGCTCTTTGGTCTTGCCGGTGGTCGTGAAGAGTTTGGAGTGGAAGAAACTGATTCTGTGGACAGGTGTGCTTTATACACATAGCAATTTTATTTATTTATTTATTTTTTTGTGATTGATTGATTGTAACCTGTGTGTCACATTAGCACACAGCTGGTATGTGGGATTCTGGATGAGTTGTAGGGGATCAAATTTCACTCAACAAATCAGTTTATAACTTTTATTTAATGTGATGTTTTTTTCTGGATTTTTTGGTTAATATTCTGTCTCTCGCTATTAAAATGAAACTCCCATAAAAACTAGAGACTGTTCATTACTTTGTAAGTGAGCAAACATACAAATTCAGCAGGGGATCAAATAATTATAACCCCCACTGTGAAGACAGACAAAAATGCACCTGCCAAAGTACTCACACCCACCTTTGTCATAGCTACTGCTGCGGTAGGTATATCCAACACAGCACAGTCACAAATAGACTCACAAGGTAAAAGCAATACCAGCTTTGCTATGGCAGCTTGTAATTAGAGGATACATCAGATGTTGCTAAACCAAACAATTTTCACACTAAAGACAAGATTCATGACAGGCAACAGAGACTTTTAGCAGGAACTCATTATTCACTGCAGTCATGCAAATGCAGTGAAGCACAATATGTAATGAGTCTTTGTTGTTTTAAAATAATAGTGGTGTTGATGTGTTATTGAACCTGCAATCCATTTCAGCTGTTGTGTGAGTGTGTTTCAGACTTTACTGAGCTTCTAATCATGCCACTCTCTGCCAGCTACAATCTGAACAGTGTTGTCACAGAAAGGGAATTATTACTTGACTTTTGGGGGGGGAAGTTTCTCCATACACCATTACCACCAGGTAATAACCTTTTCAAGAGACCACTCTGACAGAGTATCAAGGGAGTTGTTTTTTGCTTTTTTGCTTTTTTCTGAAATAACATAAACTTTACAGTGCACTGTCTCATTTTTGATGAATGAGAAGACTTGGATGTAGTGTGTTCAGTAGTGAGAAGTGTTTCATCCAAGTGACTTTTTCAGACTGAAGAAACAAAATGAGTGTGTGTGTGTGTGTGTGTGTGTGTGTGTGAGATTATTTTCCACACATCGACAGTCAAGGAGTCCAGCTCACTAACTCGAATCACCAGAATAACCTACAGCTCCTGTCAATCAAAGCAGCCACACCCCTAACTTAATGTCTCATATATAAGACACAAGCGAGGGATGCCAGTGGTTGCAAAAAGACCCTCAGTTCTGTAGGAGTCTTGAAGAAAAACAGTCCATGGCCCTGACCTGAGTGAGTGAATGATTTTAGAATATGGTTTCAAAACATCAAGATGGTGATTTCAAAAACACTCATTGTGAAGCTCACAAATCAGTGGATGATCTCACAGTAGGATCCATCTATTATATCCCATCTATCCATCTGTTATATACCTTTAACACAATGGACTGAGCAGGAGAGAAACTACAGTTTTTGCCATTTCTGTAATGTTTTTTCAACCGCTTGATTCTCCAAGAAAACTCATGCATTTGAAAACATTTGGTAATATATGAGGAGCTGGACAGGTTTTAGTCTGTGTTTCTACTCATGGGTTTTTCCTGAAGCATTCATCCAAACTACTTCAAGCTTGGCTCTGCATTATCAGCAATAGGCCTAAACCCACCAAGTGTAAAGTAGACTGGATGAATGGTACACAACAAAAGCTAAGACCAGCCCCACACAGACAGATTCTTTTATTTATTAATGAGATGGTTTCAACAGAACAACAAAGGACCTTCTGCGCTCTTCCTGCTTTTACAGTTTGCTGCATCACATTTTTCCTGACCTGTCACCATGACCAAAGTGTATTTTTAATCAAGCGGTCTTTATTTTGAGTCAATTGTGTGTGAAGCTGTTTGTGCACTTTCAGTGGCCAGGAAAACAGCTGAAGACCTCAGTTTGACATCTGGCTCACACTGGCATCACACACCCGTCTGTGGGCTTTCATCATCATCACCACCTGCTCTCGTGAGACCTGAATGACATAGAGTACTCATTCGGCTGCTTTACAGTTTGAAAGAATAGAGAGAAACAGTGATCGTGCAGTACAATAAAAACAAGCAATTATAAGGTCATGCAAACTCTAATTAATAGAGTTAATAGCTATTCTGTTTTCAAAAGTATAAAGTCTTCTGCAGCGTTTATGTGAAGAGCTAATCTTTTGGCTGAGCAAAGATACACTGATGAGAAGTGTACTCTTCATTCCTGACCGTAGAAATGAGCCGTGACAGTTTTGGCCTCCCTGCCGAGCACCACTGTCCTGTCTGCCGTGCAGTGCACTCCCATGCCCCAGCTGTCAGCTGCACTCAGTCACTGTACCATTAATGAACTACTTTTAGCCAAGTCATTCTTTACTATAACATACAGTATTTCTTAACTTGATCATCTTCATCCAAACTGCATCATTTCTATGCTTTGGCCACAACAGACTTTATATACAGTTAGACAGTTTGCCCCATGCAGTGCACAGATATAGAGTCAAGTCATTTTATTTATATAGTAAATGTAAATACAACCAATGTTTACCGAAGTGCTGCGCAATGAATAAAATCATCAAAACACAATGTAAATGATTAAAGGGCAATAAAATGAATAAAAGTAATAATTCAATTTTTAAAAAACAAGTAAAAAATATAAAAGGATCACAGTAAAAATAACAATTAAAATAATAAAAGTAAACAAGAAAGCATTGGGGGAAATGACACAGCAAGAAATATGTTTTCAGTTGGGATTTGAAGAATTTTGGTGAGGTAGATGGCCTAATCTGAGGACGGAGACTATTCCAGAGTGTTGGTACTGTGACTGAATGCACAGTCACCTTTACAAGCCAACTGGGAATTAATAATAATAATTAAAAAAGATTATTTATAGGCACCTTAAAAGAGCCTCAAGGTCACCTTTCAGTGCAGTTTAGTGCAGCAAAATAAAAACATATACAATAAATACAATCACAACTATAAACCTAATGAAGGTAACAATAGACTAAGACCAAGAAATACTGGATGCTGATCCACAAACCTAAGTGAGCAGTATGGGACACAAGAATGTAAAAAATCCACTAGATAATCTGGGGCAAGCCCATTTAAGCACTTATATATCACTTTTAAATGAGCGACAATATTTTAAAATGGATCGAGTATATTATTACAGGACAGATCTGAAAACAGAATAACTACATTTGTAACCTATTCTGTGCATCCAGTATGAACAATAGGTCAAATCTGACTTGCCAGCTGGGCAAAGTGTCCTTTCTTTCCAATCTGATGATGTACCTTGGGAATTCATGCCTAATGGTGCACCTTCTGATTCTGTCACAGCACATGAAAGTAAGCCTGAATGCTGCATGATAAAACCTCTACAGGGTCATGACTTATTGAGCTACCTCAAATTGCTTCTCACGGTGCTGCGAGCTCTTCCTCCCCCAGGCCTGGCTCCATTATCGCCTGACTCTGTCTGCAGGTTACGGTCACATCACTGACTTCCTCTATTTAAGTTATACTGCAGCTTAACTCCACAGTGCATGCGATTGATTTGAATTTAGAATAGAATTTGGCCAAAACTTTTAAATTATCACAGGAAAAATAACAATGGCACATCTTTCAGGTTGTGTTAATAGGTGAACACATGAAAGTATACTACAGTAATCCTTATGAAAGAGAATAATTACTCCCGTGTATGACTTTTCTATTAAAAGCATCATATTTTATAAGAAAAAGACAGACTCTTTAAAGGGGAGACTTGGTGAGTAAAGATAAGCAGTTGCGTTGACAGAACAGATCTATCATATAGCAGAGGAGACGTGGAGATAGAGAGAGCGAGCAAGAAGAAAAAGTAAAGATAAGAAAAAGAGGGAAGTTGAAGCAAATGAGTCAGAAAAGCAGATGACTCGAAGTGCTCTTTCTGTGCAAATGATTTTTATCTGAGCGCAGAAAAAGAGTGCCAATCACTCAGTGTCAAAATTATCCAGCTCACAAGTAATGTGTGTGACATTCAGAAATGTCACTAATATAACAGTGCTTCTCCCACATACAGTAAGTGTATGAGCAACAGCCACTGGGAAGCTGTTGTTGTTGTGTTGCCAAAATAGAAGTAAATATTCTGGCAAATTGATTTTGACTACAGCCATCCTGATAACATCTTCCTTTCAGGTCTCCTTTCTTCAGCTTGAGCTGCAGTCTCCGCAGTGGTATCTCCGCCATGTGGCGTGTGTCTTTATGTGTGTGACACCTTTCTCTCCTCTGCTCATACACTATAAGGGTCTGCATCGCAGGTGCAGCTGCGACCACAAAGTGTTGCAGCAGTGCGTGTGCGAAATGACTTCTCGGCCTAGCGGAGCCACACCTTACCGCACAACAGCTGTCACAAAAGATCAGCTCCCAGCCTGCCACACTCCAGGAGCTGCTTTCTGAAAGACCTCTGCTGTTCTGTTGTCCGAGCTGCTTATTCTTACAAATGAAAGGTCAGCTCCATCATATGACAAATAAGCGCCCACCTGTTTGACTGTGTCGGTTTGCATCGGCTCAGGTGTACAGTGCCACAAAGAAGCGTTTGTGGGCTATTAACGGTACAAGTTCCAGGTAAAATTAATAAAGAAATGAAGTTTTTCTTCAAAATTATCAAAACATGCTTTGAAGTGTTTAAGAAGCTCTTGCTGGATATTAAATATGATGTGCAATAAACGCCTTATCTAAAGCACCAGTCATCCAATCAGCCACCTCAGATGCTCAGATATTATTAGCCTATAAATGACTATGGTGAGTGACGTCACTGCATTTTAATTGCCATAGAACCGCCAATTTAAAAGACAGAGTCTGACGATAATATTGCGAATTAGCTACACATAAAAGGTTTGATCCCAGAGCTTTGCACCTGGCTAGTGTTAGAGAGACTTTGATCTATCTCTCTGCTTGTTTTCCGCTTTTTTGTAACCATTAAACAGCTCTCTGGTTCCTTTGAGGGGAAATTGATTAGCGATTAAAAAAAAATTAAAAAAAAGGAAAGAGGAGGAGAGGCGTCTTTGTGTCTGAACAGACTCCCGGGTCTGTGGGTGGCTTTTACAGTGCAGAGTGACTGTTTGGAGAGGACAGCAAGAAGATGTCCACAATACAACATCTATCTGAAGCTGCTAAAGCAATCGTTGTATGCATACAGAGATAGTGAAACATTTCATTGAATTTCACATTTACTCTTACTTCCTCTGTGTTAGAAAATTGAATAAAAAGAAACTGATGATGTGATCTCGGCTCATGTAGTAGACAGATTGTGACGTTGGCAGCAGATTCTGAAAGTATTCACACCCCTGTGCATTTCGCACTAGATTTAATTTCAGATTGATGAAGCTTCCTTTGCAGTAGAAGGCTTTACACATTTAATTTTAAAGGTTATTTTTGCTTTAATGATCCTGTCCAGCACCTTCAATTTGGGTGGTATCAGTTGTTACATAAAATCTGAAGGTCCGCACACTGTTAGGGTTCAGTTTGCTAATACTTACACACATTACCTATTATGTGGAGGTTTGAGGAAACACATATAGAACAAAGCAGACAGAAACAGAAAACAAGCTGTAAGAATTTGAATGAACTATTCAATAAAGTGCATGCCTTAAATTTGTATGGATTATTTGATCTCTACATTGCACTACCAACAAATGTACAAAGCTCAAATTAAAGTCCTTTCAAACTGTATTCAAAGATTGTTTGAAAGTATGCAAAGTATGAACTCAGAGGAAAAAATGTGTTGAAAAAAGCATGAATCTGGAAAATTATTTAAATTATTTTCTTTGGTCTTAGTTAGAAAAGTGTTACCATTTGGAATATGCTGTATGCAAAAAAGGGTTGTTGTAATGCAAAGTAAGTTTTTACACTTCCACCTTTTAAGTTAGTTTATTTTCACTGAAGTTATGTAGGAAACAGTTGGTTTAATAAATATGTTTTTGTTTTTTATACATTATGACACTACACTACACTTTTCTTGAGTTATCCGTCTGCTGCTCGAATCCTTCCTGGCTTAAATAAAAGAGGCGGCTCGGTTTTCTTCTTCTTCTGCTGCTGCTTCTTCTTCTTCTTGTGAAGAAGGTCCCAGCATTAACAACCTCTTGCAATAAAATACCCAAACTTAACTTCTGTATATCTTTATTTCTCTATTTCACCTGGAGAACTTCTCTGGCTCTTCTATATTAAGGGCATTTCAGTAAGACTGCTACACTTTTCCTTTTCTTACCATTTTTCACAGTGTCCTGTATCATGCTTTTCTAATAGTTGCATGGTTGAATTGAACCCTGTATGACCCAATCAAATCCCAGAGAATATGACTTATACCTTCCTATTTTTTCAGTTGCCTTTCATTGCCCCACTTTTTCTTATATATTATATAAGTGTCTTTGCTTTGACTCGTTGTCCCAGCTGTGCTGCCGCTTCTTTTAATTTTCAATGCTGTCAATGCTTTTTGCTTCCATTTTACTAAGTGCCATCTCCACCGTTCCCTGTTTAAGTGCCTGCTTGGCCCCAGTATCTGCCATTTCATTTCCTCTAATACCAACGTGTGCAGGTACCCAAATTAACTTAATTACCTTCCTCTTCTTTACCAGGTGAGAACACAGCAGGAGTGCTTCATGCAGCAAATCTGACCCACTATTTGAACTAAAGTTATGTAGGCTAGTCATGTCAACATCTGGAGGGGTTTAAGTACAATAGTTACCCAGATAATATATAGACTGAGCCATCTCCCATTTGGACAGGTCAGGGTGTTCAGATATTCTTTTGTTAAGCATTGTTTCTTAGTAGAGTCCACTTTAGGTGACTCATTTATGAGCCCACTTATTTCTTAAAATAGGTTTTTCATGATAATGTATTTATTTATATTATTTTGCCTTTTTTTAAGTGTGTAATAAAACCGATATTTTGAAAATTATACCTGTCCCTGTACATCCTCGGTTGCTTATTCCCAGGTAGAATTGGATCTTTCATTTCTTTCTAATTTTAATTTAATTATTATTATCAAGTATTGATACTTTTGGCTTGTCTGGAGGTACTCACACATCTCAGCTCTTTTCTGAAGTGTCAGCCGAGCACCGTCTTCAGTTGTCTTTGCAGACGTCCTTCGGGATTGAGGCCTGGGCTCGTATCAAGCTCATAACACGAGAAACAGTCAAAAAACTGTTTTCGTGAACTGAACTCAGGACAAAGTAATAACAATGAATGTTTAGAGACAAACAGGTAAGAAAATGCAGGGCCCTGAGCTATGCCACATGAGCCCACCAGTCTGGTGACAAGTGGAGGTGAGAGCCAGGTTTAAATACTACCAATATTGTAGATGGAGAGCAGGTGTACAACAGGTACAGACTTCCTGAGACCACTTCCACCAGAGAGTGGTTAGAAACACCCACATCCACATTCACACAGATAGAAGGAGACAGGGAGCAAAAAGAGGAAGAGGAAGGGAGAGAAGGAAGAGCCACACCTGGAGGATTAGAAGGGACCATGACAGTTTTCACATTCTCTTTACGGCAGAGTGGATTAGTCGGGAAAAATGGCAACTTTAAATAGATCTGAAACACAAAGTGGTTCAAGCATGAATGCCCATGTATCCTCTTCATCACTGCTAACTGACAAGACAAATCCAAATGTAGATTTAATCACGATGATGTCAAGATTTATATCTTATATATCAAGATTTTAAGGTAGGAAAAGAAAGTGCTCAAATGCCATTGACTGATAAGCCCCCTCAGCTAAGTCAGTCTCTGTTTTGGTTGGAGGGGGGTTTGGTAAGTATGAGCAAGAGGAACATGTGTGTTGTGTTGAACAAAAAGTTGTCTTCTAAAATTATTTCCACAAAGTGTCAGTGAGGCAATATTAGCATATTTTATCTATTTTCAAGAGCTTTGTTTTTCTGTGTCTAAAGTTAAGTCAAAGACAGATGTGTCAAGTGTTTTTAAGAGGCTCTGCTTTGGGGCGAGAAAAAAAAACCTTTAAATGTCTGTAAAAGTGAGGGCGCTGTGCTGGGGATATATTCATAAAGCGTGAAAAGAGGGATCATTAGAGTGCTATCAGCCTCCTACTCTCCTGCTGCTGTCAGAGAGATGCAAAGGGGTCATGGCTGCCATTAATCTGTGCCCTGCAGTAATGTCAGAAACTGCAGCTGGTGTCCCTAAGCCAAACTCTGACCCCCTCTGCTCCACCATTTGCAAAAGTGATCACATCCCTTGAAAATGCCTCACTTTTACCTGTGAATGCAAATTGTTCTGGTGCCTTTTGTCCTGTCTGTGCTCTTTTTAAAGTTTTTGTTAGCTTGTGGACAGCTTAGGCTCTAATTCTACATTAAATTTTAATTTCTAGGCACATCATTGCATAATGATTGCATTATTTAGCATATAAATTCAATATAAAATAAATTTGCAGGAACATAGTAATTAAGGATAAAATTCCAGAATGAATGCTGCTTTCTGGATTACATTTTCAGTTCAGATATTCTGCCAAACAAAGCCACATCCCCTGCTGCTGCCACGCCTCCTGTTCATTCCAGTCGTTCTCATTTACGAGACTGAATTAAAATCAATGTGTATGACTCCATGGGACTTTCCACTGCAGACAACGACAGCCATCCTGTCACATGTGCTGCACACTTCAGAGCATCCTATGACAGTTTCACCAATATCTCAGTCTTCCTCTTATACTGGCAAAGACATATATGGATTACCCCAGCATGCTCACCAGGTTAGACCAGCTCAACACAAAATCCCCAACCTGACAGCCAGTAAAGGTTGAGCAGGTCCTTGCTGAAGCCGCCCAAGGGCAGAGAGGAAAGTAGTGCTCTACTGCCCCCAGCTTTTATCACGCAACGCACATCAAAGCATCTCAAAACAGGCAGCCTGTAAGGGGGACCTCTTTGTCATATGTCAGACACGGGCATTACTTTGTCTGGTTGTTTGAAAGATTATCGGAAAGGTAAATTACTTTTCAAAGGTTTGCTCTAAAAATATCTCAGTCCGGGTGGTGCCTTGTCGTGTTAGGTTATTTTTACATAGCAGATGTGATACTGGCACAAAATGGATGGAAAAGCCTGGAGATGATCGGATAATATCACTAGCTCCTTTAATCTTTTTCTAACCTGATAAGATACCAGCACAAAACAGGGGCTGTGGAAAACTAGAAGGAATTCTTAGACTTGACACTGCGTTTGCATTTTTATGATTAATGCCCTCTGACAAAGATGAAAGTGACAGCTGTCATTCTCAGAGCCCTAAAGCATTCGCTATATAAGGGTTAGTGAACTCTAAGAGCTTTCAATACCAGCAGCACGCATACACCTGAGAGTGCATGAGAAGCTGTCTCCATTACACAGACTATTTCAGCTGGTCAGCTGCTGATGGATAAAAGCCCTGAAAACTACAGGTGACATTTGGAAAGCTGTTCATTTCATGATGAAAATGTAATAACAGTACATGGTCAGCTGCCAGATTTCTCAGGTAGACAGTGCTGAAATGGAGCTTTAGGCGACAATATGAAAACTTCGTGAGATATAAAATCACATTTGGCTCTCTCTCTTCCCATGGATGTTTATCTGTGCATTTATTCCTCCTGTTTTAATGGTCTTCAGTCCTCTCCTCTCTACTTTTTTCCCCCATCTCTGCTGTGTCACTCTTTCCAAAGTCCTCAGTGGGACCCTGTTTGCTTTCAGCTTGCATTTTGGTGACACTAGTGTCAAAACACATCAGCTGTTTCAGCATAGGTTTCAGTGCCACCAGGCTCCACAGTTCTGGCTCTGTAAATGCAAATCTCTCACAGGGGCTACAGACACCCACATCTCTCCCTGAAACCACAACATTAAACCTGCTCCTTCATCCTGCAAAATAAATGCATTGTTTTTGCAATCAGAGCCTGCCAGACTGCTCCAAGCTGAAAGGAACATAAATTGAACTCTAATAATACCTATAAATGGGATAATGTTTTTTGCTGAAGAATGATAGGACTGTAGACAGCAATGTGCACATTCACAAGATCCAAGGAGTCAAAACAGGGTGCATACATATAAGAATGAAAGTGTTACAAGAGACATGTACTGGGATTAACTCTGCCATTAAGAAGCGGCACATTTTTCTAGGCAACAGAGAAATTGTGACTCTTATCCTTGTTGGCTTTTGAAAAAAAATCTTAGCTGCAAGGTTTCTGTCTCTAATCAATCATTCTCATTGTGGGTGAACTGAAGTACTCACTTCTGGCATCTGGTCAAGAATGAGACAAGCACACGCTGCGAATGACTGTCTCGGTACTGGCTAGCCTCGTAATCCCCACTTGATTTTGTAGCATCCAATTTCAGAGGCCCTTCTGGAAATACTCCACTGTGGGCAATGCTCTGATGGAGATCTCTAAGAAGAGAGAGGGGACAACTGTGGTATTAAAAAATGAAAATGACATCAAGAGGCTGCATCTAGAAACTGCCAGTTGCTGCTCTGCAAAACATAGCTTGTATTATGGCCACAGTGCTTTGGGGTACAGACTGAGCTAACTGTTTGCATACTAACAAAGCAAAACCTTGAATTTACTCTCATTTGTACAAAAAAATCTACTTTTGCACTAATCATTATTTTTGTAATAATAAGATTATTTTTTTTATTACTGATTGAATAAATGTGGGTGGCAGGAATACAAAAAGCTTCACTCTACCAGCAGACACTGGACCACACCTCAAGTAAATATGGGCCTTTATAGCACATATTACAGTCTTCCTCCAACTTCAAGTAAGGGCTGCGAGTTTAACGGTTTTTGAGAAGGCATGTATAACAGACGCATGGCAGACCCGACCACATATTCGCACTTTTCAGCACACTTTATTACGGTTATTGTTCTTTTACACTCAGCTGCAGCTTTTCAGCTGTCAGCCACACACGTCAACAACAACAACGTCAGGACACAGTTCATTCTTCTTGAGCAGGTGAGGCATAATTGCTGATGCAGCTCAAGTGTGTCAGCCTCCCTGCAGTGGCGCCAAAGACCACGCCCCACCAAAGCATGCTTTGGGGATTCAAATTATTTTTTTAAAACAATTCGATATTAATTGTGGAAGGGATGCATGTGAGCTAAAGCTTCAACAAACCCAAAGGCAGTCTCTTTACAAATAAAATTTTAAATGTCTTTATTCTCATGGCGTGGTCACATTTATCCTAAAAAGCTCCAACATGTTTCAGATTACAACCCTTCAGCGATGAGTTAATTTGATTACATGAAAATGCCAGTTGTGAATTTCCACAGTTCCAGGGGTGTGAGTGTTATATTCCACCAGTGATGCTCCACCAATAAGAGGAAAAAGATGTCAACACAAAGCCCACAAAATGTAACAACTTTAAATCAAAATCATCCATCAACCACAGATAACATGAAAAAAAAAACAGTAAGACCCATGTCATTATTTAAACTGGGATATTTAGTGTTTTTTAATTAAAAATATAAAAAGCTTGCCTTTGATTATGACTCCTTTGTCACCTCTTCATAAAGTGCTATGACTAAAACTTTTTTTTTAAAGTCCTTGTAATATGTTAATATAAATATATGCCATTAAAAAGTGTACAAAATATATTTTTTGCATTTTCAGTACATTAAACCAAAATTCTATGTAAAATATCAGTCATTCTAAAAGCTGGTCACGAGACCATGGTCAGAAACCTCTTTTTCCATGTCCGTGCACAACCCTGAACAGATCCAATTTCTACAGGGATGCCACAGATATGTAGCTGTGAGCTGTAAGGCTGTGTCTTCTGGAAAGATGCGATGGGTGACATGGTGCATCGATTTGACAACTGTCACGATGCATTAGCCTTTGAATGTAGGCACTGATTACTGGCAGGTTGAACAGGTTTGACAGAAGGCAACTGACACTTTGAGATTCAGTTTTGAGCAGCCAGGACACTAGAATGTAATCTGAGAGCCGGGTGTTAAATATTTGACTGTTGCCTGCGTGATTCTTAAACCATGTTTATGTCCCGCCACAGCATCACGTGCAGAACAGGGTGAGGATTGGTGGACTTCTTTCCTTTCAAGTCCTTCATAACTGAATTAATGTTGCCAGCTCCTGACCTTTACTTCCATGTTTAGGTCTAGAGATAATAGGCATCACATCCTTCAAAGATTCCTGTTATGGAAATGAGCGTGTGAGTGGGCCAGCAGAATTAATAAGTGACTCTAATAAGGGGCAGCTGCCACTCAAACAGTAACAACACAATCTTCAGTAAATTTCACTCACTACTCAGATTATTTCATGTTGAATTGAACTGCATTGAACATAATTGCCTTTTAGCTAATGTTAGGAGTTATTTTTAAATGGGAGAATGTGAATTTTAGAGTATGTTTCATTTTTTCTTATGATACTTGGATTCAAGATGAAATAAAATAAACACATAAATGGTCTTGATGCATTCTCAATCATCCAGGAAAGTAAATCTCCAAAAGTTGATTCTGTTCATCTGGACGTAGCGTTTTGTGGGAGAAACGTTTCGTCACTCATCACTCATCCAAGTGACTTCTTCAGTCTCAGAAGAGACTGAGACTGAAGAAGTCACTTGGATGAGTGACGAAACGTTTCTCCCACAAAACGCTACGTCCAGATGAACAGAATCAACTTTTGGAGAAACACATAAATGGGTGAAAAATGTAACAATAGCTTACTAATTAATTTACTGTATAATAAAGGAATGCAGTTATAACCCTATGAATATTTGTAAATTAAAAAACAAAAACAGCTCTGGAGATATTTCACTAAGAGTTTCATTCACAAGAAAGCGCAGAGGAGAGCCCAGAGTTTCCAGAGGAAGAGTGAAAGTGTTGTATTTAGCCATAGAGCAGCACCATATGTAAATAAAGTGGCTTTTCTGCTTTTAAATGAGAAGGTCAGCATGATCAAACACCAACAACACAGCAATACAGTACATTAACCTTTCATGAGGCTGTTAAAATTACTAATCAATCAAAAAAGAAGACAACAATCACATGAAGGAAGTCAGTGAACCAGTTAATTTTACACATCACACAACTGTTTCTCGTATTGATTGATTTCTACAGTTTATCCCTACTTATTTCCATATTTAGTGAAGGTATCTACTGCTTTGTGTGTGCACAAAGTTGGTTGATATGTGTTAGCTGGGTCTGTCTTAGTGTAACACTGAAGATTTATTTATTCTTTCTGAATCCTTCCAACATTGTCTTAAAACAATAAAATGAAATATTTAAAAACAGGCAGAATTTTTTAGGTTCTGTAGTTTTAGGAAAGAGATGTGTTAACCCTATTCATTATTATTTGTTACTTTTGTAGTAGTGATGTCAAATCAAGTCAGATGGCATACACTATATTGCCAAAAGTATTCACCCACTTCCACGGCCATGGGTGCATAAAATCAAGCACCTATGCGTGCAGAGTGCTTCTACGAACATTTGTGAAAGAATGGATCGCTCTCAGGAGCTCAGCGAATTCCAGCGAGGAACCAGGATAGGATGCCACCTGTCCAGTTGAAATTTCCTTGCTAAATATTCCACAGTCAACTGTTAGTGGTGTTATCACAAATTGAAAGCGATGGAGAATGCCAGCAACTCAGCCACGAAGTAAAGCAATGCTGCCACTGGACTCTATATTGCCAATATTTGGCAATATAGAGTATAGATTGGTTTATATGCTCATCTGCCAGTTTATTGGGTACATTTTTTGTCCATATTGACATGACAGCATCACAGTGGCTGCAGATTTGTCAGCTGCACATCCATGATGTAAATCACCCTCTCCATCACATCCCAAATATGTAAATAATGCACCGAGTTGCTACCATGTGATCGGCTGGTTGGTTATTTAAATTAATTAGCAGTTGTTAGCAGAACGAGTAAACCTAAAAAAGTGGCCATGAGTGTACATACATCATGATGCTGAACAGGCTGAAAACCTTTCTCAGGTTTCAAGACTATTTTAACTTCTGTGCAACATATATGTCAGCCATTTGTAAGCAATGCGATGACTTCAGTCCAAGTAATTGAACACTGGGGAAAATGGTGTGTCAGCAGGCATTTTATTGTTGTTCTTAATTGGCTGTTTGTGCAGTTCTATAAATTAATCTGCATAAGTGTTTCTCCTGGCACTCTCATTTAATCCACTACATTCACTTCAAGAATCTCTTAAATGTGCTTTAAATCTTGTGGCCTTATTTTCAATCTGTGATCACAAACAACTTCAGAG
This sequence comes from Etia nguti, assembly GCA_015106755.1. Lineage (NCBI taxonomy): Eukaryota > Metazoa > Chordata > Actinopteri > Cichliformes > Cichlidae > Etia > Etia nguti. The sequence goes on along the minus strand of VUQG01029400.1, from coordinate 5,612 downwards.
TGAGTCGAGGGCTTTTATCTGCGCTCAGTGATTGGAGAAGTGCAATTACGGCAACATCTAGGAATCTGTTATCTAAACAATTAAACATTTTCATGCTGATAAGTATCACGACTTTGCAACAGAGTACAAACGATTGAGAGCACTGTTTAATAATGGTAATGCTCTCAATTTACATTTGAATGTAATAATCACAGATTCGGTCCAATAACTGATCCTAATGGGCTGAAAAATTCATCAATTCTAATGAAACTGGAGCTGCATTTAAAAAGACGAAACACCAGTCGTTTTATCCTTAAATACCACTTGACCAATTGAAGGGAAATTGATATGGCTCAATGCAAGACAGTGAAAAACAACTTAGCAGTGGTCTTTTAATTAAATGCCTGTCTCAAGTCTGACAGAACAGACCTGTGGTATCAAAGCCTCTAAGAAACGGCACAAAAGGATTGCTCCATGTGTGCAGTCAACAGGACTGCAGCAGCCTAAATGAGAGCCAGAGGAGAGATGGCTTCAGCCCAACTGTTTCCTGGAGATAAGGGGGAACAGAGCACTTGGGATGGAGCAAATTAAATAAGTCAGGCAAACAGGGAATGACAATTTAACATGATATCTAATTAACAATCAGGGATTGCCAGATGCTGACACGTTCAAAAGTGTCCAATTTGGCTCAAATGTAGCACTGAGGAATTGCGAATTTCCCCACATCGTTAGCAGGTTTGATTTATCACGGAAGAAGAAAGAGTTTTTTTTCCTTAGAGAATGAAAGAAGTTTCAGCGAATATAAACGATAGCATAAATGGGTGTATGTACTGTATTTAACAGCAGATCCTACCTCTAAGATTTAACAGCAACATCATTCAAGCCTATAAATAAATTTTACCCTAATGGAACAACAGCTATCATCCTGAACCCTGGGTACATATAATTATACATCTATTACTTTTCATCTGTTTAAGTTCAAAGAATCTTTTAGATACTATTCAAATTTTGCCATGTGTTTCCACATTAATTCACATCAGTGATCACAGTCAACCTGAGAGAGAGTCGAGAGTTTTTATCCATACTCTGTAGATACAAATTCAAGACTCCGTTTCCAGTCTCCTCTAATATTATGATATGGAAATGTATGAGTGCCCCCATTATTATTATTTTTTTGGGGGGGTCACAAAATAATAATAATCTTAAACCATGTTTTGAGAATTTGCCTTGTAGGTTGGAATAATCATGAAAACAAACCTCTGCAGAGAGCGCACCACAGAGAACTGCAGTTTCTCACATTACAGATTAAGGCAACGCTTAAATGAAATATCAAATATGTCACTGAGCTAAAGTGGTTACGGGATTTTTAAATTGAGTCACCACACGAGCATCAGACATGCGGTCATTTTACCTGGGCTCACAATTTCCATCGGGTTTTTAGTATTTGGTTGACGTGCAGCAAAGCCTGCACATATACATTGCAGATACGGAGCAGGTGCATTCGGCAAACTCAATATCATAATGCTGTGCCAGTCACAACATATGAGATAGCAGTGGCTGACTCTGTGAGGGTATCATGGGTCCCTGGGAAACTTAGAAATTGAGTTTTTAATATAGGGCAGAAAACAGAACCCAAAGGGAGGAGTGAAAAAACTGCAGATAAATAACATTTAAAAACTGCAGTCATACATATAAGTGACGTTGCAAGTTGCATTAATATTACTATTGTTGACTATCAGTGTTAATGATCAGCTCAGTCGCCTATTTGTCAGCATAGGCGACTTTACAAATGGTTCTTTTTGTAAGCACTGACTGACATATTTTGTCATTTCTTGTAGTCTTGTATTTTGTGATCCCATCATGCCCAAGTGTGGAAAAAGAAAGAGCTATAAATTTGCTTATGTAATTAAATATGTACATTCAATAAATCTGTCAGATACTGTCAGCTGTTCTAAAGAAAAGCATCACGTGATGACAACACACTCCTTCTATCAGCAAAACAAAGAATTTTACTTGTACTGTCTGTGAAGTTAAGTGCAGTGGAGCTTTTTGGAGAGTAATAACAAATTACAGTCATGTGAAAGAGAAAGTTTTCACAGGACTGTGTAAAGTGCACTGCATGATTCAGTAGTCTATAGAACTACCTTCAGTAATAAGAACTGGAAGCATTTATCAGTCTCTCATGCGATTGTCGAGGAATTTTGGCCCACTCTTCTATACAACATTGCTTCAGTTCATTGAGTTTTGTGGCTATTTATTTACACATAGCTCTCTTAAAGTTCTGCCACAGTGTTTCAACCAGGTTGAGGTCTGAATTTTTTCTGACACATTGCAACATTGCATCTTGATTCTTCTCTTTTTCAGCCTGTTCTGTTTTGCGACTGCGCTTCGAATCATTGTCCTGTTGCCTGACCAAATTTTGGCAAAGCTTTTGCAGAGCACATTTACCTCTAGAATACTTTGGTACACAGAGGAGTTCAGGGTTGACTCAATGACTCCAAGGTTCCCAGGCCCTGTGTCTGCAAAACAAGCTCAAATCAACCACTCCACCTATGCGTTGGCTGTTTGTATGAGGCGTTTGTGCTATTATGCTGTGTTTAGTATTTCCAGACATCATGCTACACTTTATGGCCACTTTGGTCCCATCTGACCAAATGACATGTTTCTAGAAGTCTTGAGGTTTATTTAGATGCAACTTTGCAAACCTAAGCAGTGCCATGTTTTTTCTAGAGAGAAAAGACTTTCTCATGGATACCCTTCCAAACAAGCCATACATTCCAACTGAGGCCTGTAGCTCTTGTTTTTCTTCTTTTTATTTTTGCAATTTCTGCACAGGTGTGAATTTGCTAGAACATCCACTGCTGATGACCAATTAATCAAATGCTTTTGATTAGCAGCATCTGGCTGCTAATCAAAAGCAGTATGGGTGTGCTTAATTTTTCACAGGACTGCATGAAGTCCTGTGAAAACGTGTTTTTCTTTGTTTTAAAGAACTGTATGCTCAGAATCTCATGTCAGCATGCTATTTCCCGATTAAATACAAAGTGCATTTAATGCTGGCTGAATAATCACCAGTTTCTCATGATCAGTGACATTCTATTTTTAGATAGCTATATATAAGAAAGTGTGAAATGTAAGGTGAGATGATTTGGTCACACATTCTACTCCTGAGGTCAGCAGAGAGATTTTATGCCTAAAATGATTCTTCTGATATGATGAAGTCTTGGCGTGTTTAATTTTCTGCCTCTTCTAACACATTCTGCTGTAACAACTCACAAAAACAACATGTTGTAGCACATGCTCTAAGTGCAATATTTATTATATAAACATCTCTATATATATATCAAAGTTTAATGCACAAATGTATATTTAAAAACCAGATTAGCATCTGACAACAAAACTCCAAAACAAAACGTTCTGCTCTCTTGTGGCCCCAGTGGTCAGTCTTGCATGTCTAATTGGTATTGCCAGATGTTTAGAAGCATTCCAGTGTGTTACAGAATTAGTGCTGTTGCATAACAGATGTCAAATGTTTCCTCTGAATGAGCATTTTAGGGAGGTATTTATCTCAAGTTTGTCAAGTGCTCTGGGATTTAACAAGGTGTGGTGAACCTGCCATGACGGCCCCATTTTACAGTAGACTACTCACAGCAGCCCCCTCTGGGATGTGTGTCTTTTTCCACACCTGATGTTGGTTACCCACCTGATCTCAGCACTTTTTCAAAACAGCCATGCTCAGTTTCACAAACAGATGTCACATCAGCCCTATAGATGGGAATCTTTTACTTCTGATTGTATAATTCAGAAAGTTTAGTGTGCATCATTATCTCCATGGAGTCTCTCTGTCTGATTGACAGGAAGGGTATTAATAACACACAAATGAGTACTGTAATAGCTAATTGACCGCCCATTCGTGTCCTGAACACAATGTTCCATGAAGAGAGGAGGGACTATACTAGCAATTATATTGAGCAGTGTAAGTCAATGTGCTTATCGATTCTGTGTATTTTCCCCTTCCTTTGGAAAAGAAAGACCTGTGCTGTTCCTTGGAGATAGGACGGCTTTAAATGGGCTTTGGTGTTGAAAGAAGCTTAAAATTTCAAGTAATCTTGTGAGAGCAGTATGGAGACTTTGGTAAAAGCCATATCTGATCCAGAGATTACACTGTAACCCATTCCCTCTTCATAGAGATAAGCTAAAGATCCTGTGGCAAATATATTCATCTTGGGTTTGAAGATAAGTCCTATGTATATATGTGATGCTGCACTCCATGGAGATCTCACGTTTTAATTAAAGCTGTGGAGTTTACAGATGTGCAATGTGTGGCTGCACAACGCATAAATTTAAGTAATATGCTTCATAAAAAATGGGAGAGTCGAAATGATTTAAAATGCTGCACAGACAGAATAAGAATGAGCTTATGAGTTTTATTCATCATCATCTTCTCATTTATACGACAAACAAGCAATTACAGTGGACACATCTCTATGCACTGTTAATTTCTAGCATGTCTGTGATAACATTTTCTAAAGCAAAAAACTTTTTTTTCGTTAAATATTAAGTTTGTGATTATATTTCACAGTGTGTTGAATTACAAACAAGTTGATGAACACACTTTAATTCAATTTACTATAAAGAACTTTTTTTCGTTTCTTAAACTTAACTCATAGCTTCATCAGAACGAGTGTTCATAGAAAATGATCCCAGGAAAGAAGCCATCACAAAACAGGCAACAGCAAACTACTGTATGTGCACACATAGATTTACTGGTTTCATATAAGACAAGCGATTTTCCAGCAGCCCTTCATTCCCGATGAACCCTGCACCACCTTAAATGATGAAAACACATTTCAGCAACAAAATATTCTGCATGAAATTTGAAACATGGGACATTTCAAAGACTGCTATTACACATAAATCCCCTGGCATCCTCTTTGCGCCTCCAATGCTCCCCCCATTTTCTCCAGCCATTTCCCCTCATTATAGGCCACAGACACAGCGGCGAGTGAGTGCCACTGGCAACAGCTGGACATCAGTGCTCAAATGAAAACAACTCACCACCTTTATTCCTTCCTCAGATGAATCAAATGAGAATCTATATTATATCCTGCCTCTCTTAATGGAGACAGGCAGAAAATACTGGATATAAGGATTGACAGAAGACAAAGTGAATGATATCTTCAGTATCTAAAGGTGAAATTTTAGTAATTTAACTTAAAAGTTTTGTTGAGAATGCTTCTCAGAGATATATATATATATATATATATATATATATATATATATATATATATAGATATAGATATATATAGAGAGATAGATATATAGATAGATATATATATAGATATATATATATATATATAGATATATAGATATATATAGATATAGATATATAGATATATATATATATAGATATAGATATATATAGATATAGATATATAGATATATATATATATATATATATATATATATAGATATATATATATATATATATATATATATCGATATATATATATATATCGATATATATATCGATATATATATATATATCGATATAGATAGATAGATAGATAGATATATATAAAGATATATAGATATATATAGATCTTCTTTCGTCAAATTTAAAAAAAAAATGT
>VUQG01029398.1:0-33668 GCA_015106755.1 Etia nguti | reverse complement strand
AAACAAAAACAAGAAAAGTGCTAGAGAGCACAGTACCGAGGCTGCCATCCGCGGCGCCATCCGCGGCTGAGTTCTGGACACATTGAAGCTTATGGATGGATTTTTGTGGAAGGCCAAATAAGAGTGAATTACAGTAGTCGATCTGAGAGGTAACGAGGCTGTGAACGAGAATGGCAGTGGCATGTGGAGTGAGGAAGGGGTGGAGGCGATTGATGTTACGCAGATGGAAATATGCTGAGCGAGTGACATTATTGATGTGTGAATTGAAGGATAGTGTACTGTCAAGAATGACACCCAAACGTTTCACAGAGGGAGAGATAGAAACCGGCAGGTTATTGATAGTAACAGAAAAACAGTTAGTTCTGGATAGCGATGATTTAGAGCCAACCAGGAGAAGTTCTGATTTGTTGCTGTTGAGTTTAAGAAAGTTGGAGGAAGAACCATGAATTAAGTTCAGCTAAGCAGAGGGTAAGAGAGGGAGGAGGAAGAGTAGAGTCGGGTTTGGTGGACAGGTAAAGCTGGGTGTCGTCGGCATAACAGTGAAACTGAATATTATATTTACGGAAAATGTGTCCAAGTGGGAGGAGGTAAATAATGAAAAGGAGGGGCCCAAGAACAGATCCCTGGGGCACCCCAGTAGACAGAGGAAAAGGCTGAGAGGTGAAGGATTTTAGTTGAATGAACTGAGTGCGGTCAGACAGGTATGATTTGAACCAGGCTAGGGGTATGAGAAAGGCCGATAGAAGCTAATCTGCTGAGAAGGATGGAGTGAGAGATGGTGTCAAAGGCTGCACTCAGATCGAGGAGAATAAGGATGGAGAGGAGACCGGAGTCAGATGCCATAAGAGGATCATTCGTTATTTTTATAAGAGCAGTTTCGGTGCTACGAGAAGGACGAAAACCAGACTGGAACTGTTTGTAGAGGTTATTATTGGTTAGGTGTAAGTGAACTTGGGAAGCAACTATTTTTTCAAGACTTTTTGAGAGAAATGGTAGATTGGAGATAGGACGAAAGTTATTAAGGTTATTGAAAACCTCTGTAACTTTGCTCTGCTTCACTTCAGCAGCATCAGGTAATATTCATATGTTGATTCATCACTTCAGCAGCATCAGGTGTTGATTCATGGTTTTCTTCTGTTTTCACCCATTTCCAAACGATAAGCAGAAGCATAGTGAAACCACAGTAGACCGTATATTTGTTTATATGTGCTTAAGAATGGACTGGGTGTGTTGGTCAAAGATGGTCTGTTCCACTACTACTTGTTTCTTGCCTGAAATCAAAACAGCGGAGGGTGTAACACTGTGGCTCGTGGTGCTGTGGTGTCCCTAACACCTGGAAGTCCTTCTGCAGAGCTTTGAAAATGAGAGCACAACATATGGCTGCTCTGGCAGATATTCAGATATTCAGTCAAAGCTCATTACACATTGCATTTTGTTTCATATCTTGGATTGATAAACATGTTTAGATGACATATTGCTACCAAGAGAAACAATCACAGTTGTTGTGGTCTGCGTTGCAGCAGCCTGTAATTACATTTCTGGAGAGGTGCAGGTCAAGCTAAGGGGCAGGCTAATTGGATATATCCGGGGCTGATTAGCCGTTCACTGGCCATAGTTGGTCAGCTGAAACGCATCAAATTCCTAATCCATGGAGAGGCGGTGAATTATTATTACATTGCAAATAATAATTCAAGACACATTTGTTTCTCTAGGCACAATTCTGATATTAGCGTTTAGAGTTGCTAGCTGTGGATGCTGAAGAGTTTGTGGTCCACTTAAACTCCTGATATATTACCCCATTTAAACTCTAAATGAACACTATTAGGTTACCTTCTTTCAGTGCTAAATTAAGTCTGATTGGTGTCCAATTAAACACCAGCTCAGAGTTTAATGTGATATGGTACAGTGCACAGGGATAAGAGGGAGGGGGGATTGAATTTGGTCATCTTCATTTGGAGAAAGCTTCATTGAATACTTAATAATACCTGTAATTACCCTATAGATCTTTGTGCTAGTTAACTCTAACCTTATGACCCACTAGTTTCACTTTGTCTCCTGGAAAACCTGCAGACCTGGAAATTGTCTTCGTCAGGATTCCCCATCGGGCGCTGACAATCAGTATAGAAAACAATAGTCAGACAAACAACCCCAGCTGCCTTGGATGCCACTCTCAAAACAATCAGCCACAACAAAAGCAAGAGAAAGGCCCCTCACCGGCACTAATTGTTAATAAGGGGTTTTGGCATAATTGATTTTTCTTTCATTCAGTTCCCAATTTGCTCCTGTTGCGATGGCGTTTGTATCCCCCGGGTGCAATCTAACATTTCTGTTTGGACTCACAAACGCTTTTGCAACAAACAGCCCTGAGGAAGAGGAAGAGGACGGGGGGAGTGAGGCGGGAGCATGAAGTTACTTGTGAACCTAGCCAGATGCATTTCATATGGAAATGTCAGGATGCCTCGGAGAGTTGTAGACTCTTGGTGGGACCGTGGTGCAGTCTTATGTTGCACTGAGCGTGGCAGAATCAGCACGGATTCAGCCGTTGTTCTGTACTTCCAAATTAAAACGCCACTACAGGTTGTTACTTTAAATTAGGTTAGGATTAGTTGGCGACAGCGTTCGATATCAGCCGCCTGGGGTTGTTGCAATTCTTAAAAGCCCATGATATGCATAATATGTGGTTATCAGCTCCTTGTTCTAATATTTTATCTTAATGGTGTGCAGCGGGAAATTGCGGTTTTGCATTAATGAGCTTCTACAAACACAGACGTGGAATGCTGTGAAATAATTGAATACAAAGGCACATTTAGAGGCAGTAAGGGAAACAAAAGTCACATTACATGGCAACTCCCTCATTTAGATGAAAGATTTCATATCCTTTAAGGTTCACTCATGTCCACTTTTGACCCACTCACAATCAAATGAGACGTGTACCCTTTAATGCTAATTAGCTGAATCATTTTTTTTTTAATTGTTTTTTTTTTGCCTTCCGTCTTGGAAAAGAGGGTTTTAGAAGAAAGGAAAGAAAGAAAGGAATTTTTTATTTTATGTTATTTTCCTTCGGTAAGAAAAGTCTGAAAGAGGCAGCAGCAAGGGTTTTCCTAGGGGTATAAAAGTAAGCCGGATTCTTCTTTAAACCTCTGTTGAATTTGCTTGAATTCTTTGATAGCGCTGCAGCAGATAAGGCGCTGCAAGTTATCTTTGAGCTGCCACATATAAACAAGCACAGCTGTACTATCTACCCTTGCTTTAGTTTATCTCGTATCACATGAAAGGGTTACTGTAAAAAAAAAACAACCCCAAAATAAATGAATTATTGCTCAAATCTGTTATTTTTCCCATGATCTCAGCTATACGTATCCATCTTCGACTGTATCCCTCACATCTGTTAATTGAAAATACCATTAAAGAGATATACTGTGTATCAGAGAAGAGAAAGTAGGGTTATCTGTGTTACTATGATATATAAAAGTGCTCCAATATATATGTTTCCCCCACAGCTGCAAGAGGTCTGTGGCTTTTAGTGATTTCCTTTCTGTCAGCTGAAACTCTCTTAAATCACGCTCCATGCTGGAGGCAGTGCACTGCGGTGAAAGCATACTGAAGCGCAGTATGAGGTTTTGAAATATATTATTAACCTATGGATAAATTTGACTTATGAAGCTACGTAGGCAGTGCTTGAATTGTTTGGTGAGTTATTCATCTGAATCGTGCTCTGTAATTACAATAAACGCTAATTACTGTTGCAATTATCACACTATCAGATAATTTAATTTAGTCCTCAAATAAATAGGACTGTTCGTGGTGTCATAAATTAAATGAGTGCTTTGTATTGTTGGACCACTTTTGATTTCTACAGTAATTATTCTGCCCTGGGTCATGTCATATGGGACACTAGGGTACAGTGCTCTGAATAACTTTTTACCCCCCTTCCTGATTTCTTAGGGTTTTTTTTTTTGCATAATTGTCACATTTAAATGTTTCAGATCATCAAATTACATTTTTATTTTAGACAAAGATAAACAGAGTAAATACAAAATGCAGAGTATAAATGATGGTTTCATTTATTAAGGGAAAAAAAATATCCAAACCTACCTGTCCCTGTGTGAAAAAGTAATAAAAAACCATTTCTAAGGCTTTGAGACTCCTGTAAACCATGGGGAGAGCAATTATCCACAAATGGAGAAAACGTGGAACAGCGGCCTCCCAAAATTACTCACAGAGCGCACTGACTCATCAGGAGGTCAAGAAAGAACCCAGAACAATATCTAAAGAACTGCAGGCCACACTTGCCTCAGTTAAGGTCAGAGTTCATGATTAAACAATAAGAAAGAGACAGGAGAAAAATGGCATCCACTGGATAGTTCCAAGGAGAAAACCACTGCCGACCAAATAAAATATCTTGATTTTTGTGTTTTTCCCAAGACTTTTTGGAAAATATTCTATTGACTGATGAGACAAAAGTTGGACTTTCTGGAAGGTTTGAGTCCCTTTACATCAACATAAAACTACCACAGCTGTTTATAAAAATGACATCAAAGCAACAGTCAAACATGGTGGCGGTAGTGTGATGGTCTTTGTTGTTTCAGGATCTGGATGACTTGCAGTAATTGGTGGAACCACAAATTGTGCTCTCTACCAGAAAATCCTGAAGGAGAATGTCCTATCGTCAGTTTGTGCACTGAAGCTCAAGAGCACTTGGGTTATGCATCAAGACAATGATCCAAAACACACCAACAAGTCCATCTCTGAAAGGCTCAAAAAAACAAATTGAAGGATTTCAATTGGCGCAGTCAAAGTCTGGACCTTAATCAGATTGAGATGCACTCCCTGCAGTGCTTTTGGTGATCACTGTAAGCCCTTTCTTGCTTTTTTGTTTGTTTAGCAGCGTCCTTGTCTGATATAAGATGGATATATAAGTAGCTATGACCAGCAAAGGGGGTCGTATGAAGTTATAATAGTGCGAACTGGCACATAGGAAACGATTTTGTTACCCACTGCCAACCAACATTGTGTCTTTATTGAAAGTCATTTCATGTTTATCTAAACTTAACAAAATTAAGCATTTTCCTTTTTTTCTTTTCTTTTTGAGAGAAGCAGTCATATGTGGAACATTATCACATTTGTATATATTTTAAATTTTACATATAATAATTTTGTCCAGAATTACTGGACCAGTGTAGGTGGGTTTTTTGGTCAAAATTACACTTTTCTTTTGTTTGGGTTACAAAGCCACATGTACTGAGGCTGTTAGTGAGTGACGGCTGCTACCCATATACATCCACTGGTCACTTTATTAGGTATACCTTCCTAGCACTCCCTTTTGTCTTCAGAATTGCCTTAGTTCTTCACAGCTTAGATTCAACAACATCCTGAAAAAAATCCTTATTGGTGCTGGTCCATAATGTATTATGCAACTACTGCACATTTGTCAGCTGAATTTCCAGTTCCACCACATCCCAAAGTTGGAGATCTGTAGACTGTGGAGATTATATGAGTACAGAGAACTAATTGTCATATTCAAGAAACCAGTCTGAGATTATTTGAGCTTTGTGACATGTTTCTGGAAGCAGTCATAAGAAGATGGGTACAATGTGGTCATAAAGAGATGGACATTGTCAGCAACAATACTCATGATGCTCAGTTAGGATGATCAAAACTATACAAAAGATAGTTACATGATCACCACCAGATTGAACCATTGATATGGGCCAGGATCCATGCTTTCATGTTGTTTGCATGAAATTCTTGCCCTATCATTCTAATGCTGCAGCAGACACAGAGAAGCAGAACCACATCCTGGAAGATGTTTTAATGTGCATGCGTGCAGCTGTTGTATTGCTTTCAATCCCTTTCAACTCTCTGCTGAGAATTTCAGGTCTAATTCAAGCCGTAAATCTGCAAAAGAGTCGCTGAATCCCTGTATGGCAAAGTACGTTGTACATCCGCAGAAAGAACTTAAGTAGAGCTGCAGTGAACACAGGGGAGCACAAAATATTCCAATAATGAATGTGTTTTGGAGAAATCAAAGACAGGTCAAAGAGCAACTGATTTCTCTTTTTCCGCAGCAAGCTTTTTGCAAATTAATGAATAATCATAAGAATGAGTGCAAATCTACCTCTCCCTAACTCTGAAAATAAAAGAGTACCATTAAAAAGATGTATTTTCATGTGCCGATCTCCCGGGAGCTCGTTACTCGCTCACACCCTGTAAGATGGAGGTCAACAGCCAGTTTTGGAAAACGGCGCACCCTGTGGTGAGCTTATTTTTGCCAAAGCTCCCTGCCACTTCATTTCTTCTCTCCTTGCTCTACTTTTGTTTTTTTTTAACCAATTGCCAATTGTAATAAACAACACAAAAGTCTCACTAGGGAAAATGTATCACTGTTAGGAGTTAGTTGGCGAAACTTTTTGTTTCATCGTTTGTATTTAAAGAGGCACTTAACTGATAGGATTCATACAAAAAGTACATAATTTCTTGGGGAGAAATTACACACAATCTGAGTGCACAAGAGCATTGAAAAAATATATGTACATATATTCAGAGAATGAAAAGAATATACAGCCTCTGTCTTTCTAAGGTTTTTACATATCAGGACATAATAAACCATTTTCCAGGTTTAAATACAATCTTGGATGAACAGCAACATATGAAATATAACACTGTGTCATTATTTATTGAACAAGCATTAAGCCAAAATGCAGAAGCATAGTGTGCAAAACTCAGTACAACCCAAAATGTAATACTGTGTCCAACCACTACAATAGCTTGTAGTAATTGTGATTGTGGTTGGGATCATTGTTCTGCTGGTAGATTCAAAGCTTTAGCAGTCATCTAAGCAGCAGGTGGCCTCATATTTGACTCTAGTATACTTTGGTATATAAAGGTACTTTGGTATTCATGGTCAAATCAGTGACTGCAGTGTTACCAGGTCATGTGGCTTTAAAACAAGCCCGAATCATGACCCCTCCACCACCGTGCTTAACAGTATGAGGTGTTGGTGCTGATATGCTCCATTTGGTCGTCTCCAAACGTGGTTCTGTGTAATATAGTCAGACATCTCCACTTTGGTCTCATTTATCCAAAGGACATTGTTCCAGATGACTTGTGGTTTGCTCATGCTGTCACGTTCTTTTTAGAAAGAAGAGGCTGTCGTCTGGCATCCCTTCTAAACAAGCCATAACTGTTCAGTCTTTTTCTAATTAAAATATCTTTAACATTTAATATGTTAGTGTCTTAAGTGGCAATGGCAATTGTATCTATAGAGAGCATATTTCATTATACATAAACACAATGCGCTTAACACAGAAGACAAAAACATCCTGTGCAGGTTTTACAAGGTGGTGAAAACGGCAAAATACTTAAGAAATACGTGCGCACGCACACAAACACAGCTGTTGAGTGTAGCCCCGTGTGAATAAAACGTTTTTGAGGTCTGGACTTTTTGTTTTTGAATGTTGGCACAGATGTAACTGATCTGTCAAATGATGGACTTTGGTCATTTGAATTTACTTAATTTCATTATTTAAAATACATTTAAAGCCCCTCCCACACTTACAGGCATTGTGTTAATACATCTGAGTTCTCCAGACCACCAAACTGCCAAAACCTCTGCTTTTATAGAGGTGCACTCTGGCAATCATTTAATAACCTTGCTACTGACCCTTATAATTTATATGGCAGCGGTGAGGGTGTACTTAGTTTTACACACACTGCTTCTGCATTTTGGCTCACTGTTTGTAAAATAAATAATGACTCTGCTGTAGATGAACTGTGGTTCATCTACAGTTGAATTTTGCTCATTTTTGACATGCTAAATACCAGATGGTATTAATTATTTATTATGTACTGATTCATAAAACCTTACAATCACTTTACTATCTCTGGTTGAAATTACTGCATATTTTAAATATGCATGGTCAATAGGATTTTCTTAATATGAAACACAGTTTTAATGTATTTAATTAGGGAATGCATTAATTGTGCTGGATTTCATAAGTGTTTTCTTGCACAAGATTCCAATGGCACTTGACTGTTTATTCTAACCCTGCAGTTTAGCTGGCTGAAAAATATCTGTACAGAACATAACTTGATTGTTTATGACCAATTAAACCGCATCCAAGACAACTGAGCAAACTCCATCTGCTGATAAAGGCCTGGAGATCTGCTGCCGCAAGAAGAAACTCTTGTCAGAAGGAATTCAAGTTGTCTGTCTGTGCTGTGGGGGATTTGCAGGAGATAATCCGCACACCAATTGGACATGACGCAGGAGACTCAGACACACATGGTTAAAACAAACTTTGCTGCGTTTATGTGGTTTATTTAGAGTGGGATTTTAGCATGAAGTCAAAAAGTAGACTATCAAATTAAAAGGTTAAGTCACATAAAATTTTTATGACCTGTCAAGGAGCTAATCTTACTTGAACACAAACAGTGAATATCTTAAAGAGAATTTGAGTCCAAATTCACATCACCACTCCAGTGCAGCTTTTCCCAAATCACTCAAGAAGTGCAAAAGAGAGGAGACAGCAGTGTACTGTATGTCTTAGTGTATGCTTTTAGGGCCTGACAAAAACGAACCTTTTTAACCTTCAAAGTTTTTTTTTTTTTGAAAGTGATTTCCTAACTCTTCACCTGCCTCATCTGCTGGAGTCCACAAATATAAGAATATGTAAATTACCTCCCACCTCATTCAACCAATGCGTGCCTGCAGCCGCCCCTCGCTCTCCCTCTGCATCTCTGAGCCTCACTCGCAAATTTATTAGCTACATGTAGGGAGACAGAGCATCGGTCCACACTGCTGAAGTCTGCGTTTCATTAAACGATGAGAGGAAACCCACTGCTCAATTTGTAAATCAGGGAGGACTGGAACAAAGAGTAGATTTTCTGACAGGTGAGGGAGGAGAAAAAGTCACAGTTTGCATCAAAAAAAAAAAAAATCCATAGAGACTGGAGATCCTTGAAAAATTAAGTTAGACATTGCAAACAAACCAAGCAAACTAAAGAAGCCAAGATCTGATCATGTAAGTGACATCTGTCGTGTTTCTTCTTGAAAGAAGGCTACACGCTGAAACACATGAGCCCACAGTTTATTTCTGTCTAATATTAATGTTGACATCAGAGCAATTAGACATGCAGATGTGGTCAAGACGAACCACTGACGTTCAAACCGAGCACCACCATGGGGAAGAAAGGTAATTTAAGTGACTTTTAATATGGTATGATTGTTGGTGTGAGTATTTCAGAAACTACTGCTCTACTGTGATTTTCCCACACAACCATCTCTAGGGATCACAGAGAAAGAGAAAATAACCAGTGAGCATTAGTTCTCTGGGTGGAAATGTTTTGTTGATGTCAGAGGAGAATGGCCGGATTGATTTGAAATAGCCACTCATTTCCACCAACACGTGCAGAAGAGCATCACTGAATGGACCACATGCTGAACCTTGAAGTGGATGGACTACATCAGCAGAAGACCAGGTGCCACTTCTCTCAGCTAAGAACAGGAAGCCGAGGCTACAGTTTACACAGGCTCACCAAAACTGGACAATAGAAGACTGGAAAACATTTGCCTGGTCTGCTGAGTCTGCTGAGTTTTGCTTTCTGCTGTAATCTTCCAATAGTTGGCTCAGAATTTGGCATAAACAACATAAAAGAATTGTTAATTCCTGTCTGATGATAGTGTAAGACATGTTTTCTTGGCACACTTTGGCCCCTTTAGCATGAACTGAGCATCATTTAAACACCATAGCCTGCCTGAGTGTGGTTGCTGTCTGTGTCCATACGTCTTCTGATGGCTTCTTCCAGCAGGATTATGCACCATAAACCTCAAACTTGTTTCCTGAGGACGAAAACGAGTTCACTGTACTCAAAAGGTCCTTCACAGTCACCAGATCTCAATCTAGTAGAGCACCTTTGGGATGGAACAGGAGATTCACATCATGGATGAGCAGCTGACAAAACTGTTTGATGCTGTCGTGACATATGGACCAAAATCTCTGAGGAGTGAGGAGTCTGTGTCCAGAAGAATTAAGACAACTCTACAGGCAAAAAAATGTCCACTAGAGAAGCAGCTGGTGAGTGTGCATGTCATTTGTTATAGAACTGCCTATTTAAATAGCAGCTAATAAAATCCAGGAATTAAGTAACACATTCTGATCAGACCAGCTAGCAAAGTTTTCCTTTTTTTTGTTTTCTTCTCCACTGAGCACGTGCAGTGGGTGCAAGTGGACAGAATATGCCATCTGTCATGTCTATGTTTTAGGACATCGCACTGACTCACACTACTAAAGAGTAGTTTACATGATAAATGCATACTGAATGACAATATCCTTTTATAATTACAGAGGCCAGTTGTCTCAGTGCAAAGGCTAGACAGTGCTTGGCCTGTGTGGGCGAAGGGGAAGATGACTCACTGGATACTGAAAAGTTGCTGTGCGACTCTCAGCTGGAGGTGTGATTTTCCAATGGATTATACACCACTTCACACTCTCCAGCAGCTGATTTTGAAGTGCACGTATGTGTGTGCACGCATCACTGTGGAAAATACTTAAATGTTGCAATGAAATAATGAATCGTTAGGAGGGACGAAAAAAGAATCTAAACGACTTCAAGATGTAGTAAACAAACTGCATGGTCGTGGTTGCCAGGTGACAGCGGTTGGCTAATCAAGGTTTCTTCCTGCTTTCCTTGCAGATAAACACATTAGGGCTCCAAGTTTCCCCCCCCTCTTTTAAAGGGCTTCTCTTTCGTCACTAACAGTGTGTTGTGTATTCATTACCTCTGCTTAGGCATCAGTCTCCCCTTCCAGAAGTTAGGCATTAAATAGTTTTAGCTCCAGGAAACATTAGCTGGATTGGGAAGCATTGTTTATACCTCCCATTGTTTGAAATAGTGTGAAATGAATGGATTAGATGCAGCTAATGAAGCTCTTGACTTCTTTTTTTTTTTTCCCACATTGCCCTCCTCAGTTTCATTAGCACCCCAAGACCATGTCACTGTTGACTATACTTGCAGTGCCTGAGCATTCATTAAGGGGAAATTCAGATGCTGTTTTCTGGGAAATTGTCAGAACAGATGGTTATTGTTCCAGGCCGAAAGACAGGGAAAGACAGAAGTGGTCTGTTTTGAGAAACAGCTTTCTATATTGGAAGCTTGTGAAAGCTTGGTGCCTTCTTTTTGAGTTTGTTGACACACTCATTTTGAATGTTTAGTGAAAGACCCAGAAAAAAAGAAACAAAAAAAAAGGAAATAAGTCTTATCCCTTGGCAAACATCTTAGCAACACCTCCCAGCAGTTATTCTGTGGCAGCTATCTAAATGAATGAGCTTCACATAGTGCTATCCGCCCGCTATAACGCTAATTGAGTGGTGGCACAGACAGATGCATGTGGGAGGAGAGAGACACTGCGGGACTTTATTTCTCATTTCCACTCTGAAAAGAAGGTAATGTGAATGGACACTGGCTGAACGTGTAAAATAGTGAGAAGTCATAGGGTACTCCAAGAAGGAATTTAAAATATTATGCAAAAGTCTTGAGCCACTCGTCATTTTTTTTGAGGAATGTGCTATGAAAATTAAAAACAGGTGCAGTATTTACTGAAACTTGCAAACATGAATGGAAATGCAGTATATAAGGCAAAAACTGATTTTTGTACAAGTCTATTGAGCTTGGAAGTCAATATTTCATAGGACCACCTTTATTTTTCAACACAGCCTGAACTCTTTTAAGCAGGCCGTCATGTAATTCCTTAAGGAGTCTTCAGGAATAGTTCTCCAGGCTTCTTAAAGGACATTCAAAGCTCTTCTTTGGATGTTTCTGCCTTTTGTTCTGTTCTCTGTCAACATGATCCCACACTGCTTCAATAATGTTGAGGTCCGGGCTCTGGGGAGGCCAATCCATGACTGATAGTGTTCCACTGTGTGTTTTTACTGCATTGACAGTGTGTTTGGCATCATTGTCATGCTGAAAAATGAAGCTGTGTCCAATCAGATTCCTTTCCAGATGGTATTACTTGGTGGATTAAAATCAGACGGTACTTTTTTGTGTTCACAATTCCATCAGTTTTGAGAAGATCTCCAACGCCACTGGCTGAAATGCAGCTCCAAACCATGACGGAGCTTCCAAATGGCTATTAATACTCCCTCCTACCTCTCTACTGACCTCCTCCATACATACTGATGAAGATTTGATCACTCCATCAGACCTGTTGCCGCTGATTTTCAGTGCAGTTCTTGTGTAACTGTCCACACAGATTTACTCTTACTGTACTTTGCATTTGCAAATTGCAATTTCATTTATAGCACTATGGGCATTGGTGACAATTTCTAAACTCTTGAACAGATACGATGCTAAATCAATTTATGGATACAGTAAACCAAAGAAAACAATTAGCACAGTTACCCATATGCCTGCCTTCAAGTAGATACCCTGATATCATAGTTTAAACTGCTGTGATCCAAAGCTGTGTCCCTGAATCAATGCAACAGGTTTAGCTCACATGTTTCATGGCCTGTCTGTTGAAGACGTCACCATAGTCTCTGGGGACAGTTATGGGGCAACCGCCATCTTCGGTGTTGCTGAACTCTCCCACAGATTTATATTCAGGATTCTTTGAGAGCCTTGTCTCTGCTTATAATGTCTCTGGTTTTGTCCTCCAGAGACGCCTCAGGGTAGCTCTGAGATTTCTCCGCCTAACTTCATTGCATCTCGTTTGAACAATGAAATGCAGTTGCTATAGCAACTCAGCAGACTGGTGACAGCTGGCCAAAGTAAGTTTAACCTGGAGTCACCTCTCTAAAGAGCCACGAAAGAGAGTAGTGGCAGGACTGTCTCATGAAGAGTGGATTCTTTCTGCTTGTGAGAGCCACCCTTTAGGAGGATGATTCAATCAATAAATCTTTTTAGATTAAATTGCTTCTGAAAAACATTCCCCTGCTGAACCAAAACATCTATTGACAATACAAATTCAGAACCTTTTGAAGGATCGCTCGGCATTATACTCAGGGGAGCAACCGCAGAGTACGCGGGAGCAATTCTGAGAAAACAGCTCACTTGTTTAAGGCAAAACTGGGATTTCACAGGAGACCAAATTAAACAAATTAATGTTTTTTGTCTTTCAACACAGCGACAGGCCTGGCATTATCAAAACGATGAATGTGCTGCTCCTTCAGTATTTTCATAAGGAATGACTTGAGACCGCAGAAAAACTATTTATCCTCAATATTTCAGACATATTGGGCTGATAGTTATCTGCACTCGGGGTCCAGCGTTCGAGTTTTCAATAAAAAAGGAGACATCATTTGTGCAACTCCGCAGTAAGTGCAGTCGTGTCGGGCATTACAGCACAGATGCTCCGGCCACTATTGCTCAGATGTTTGGAATCAGTTTTTCAAATGAGCCAATTAAGTAACATGAAATACACTATGCTGCTGTACAAACAAATTCATCCAAAGCCATCCCTATCACAGCCATCGCAGTCCATTCACTTCTCATTACAGCTTTAGTGGTCGTCCTATTTTGTAGTGCAGAGAAAGCACTATGTATCTTTGCCTATGTCTGAGCTAAGGTAAGCTTCGTTTTCCTCTGACATAGAAGCTAAACATATATGTTTTTTTTTTTTCTTTTTGCCTTGGTGGTGATCTGCAGAGCTAGTAAGGCCCAAGCCAGGGCTTAGCCTTTCTGTGTTCCATTACTGAAAATGGGCGATCCTATTACATCGCTGGTAATCTCAACAGGGCCAGACAGGGCGCAGGGGATATCCCATCCACCCCTTCTTCTCCTCGGGCCACTGCGCAAGCACTGCCCAGTGACCTTCTGGAGTTCATTTGAAAACAGCTGAGTTGCTGTGGTGGACTGCACGGGAAACACATTCAAAGTTGATGCAATGTGTTGTGAATGAAGAGGCTGTTCCGCTGCTAAAATGTCACATAAACAGTATGCTTTCTAAAGGCTGTGCTTGGAGTTTTTAAGCTGCCTCGATTTCACTGGAATGCTATTTCTCACTGCTGCGTCGAGATACCTCAATATGACAATCATCAGCTATGAGCTGTCCTCATAATGAAGCATAATTGCATATTTATCAGGATTCATAATGTGATAATTAGATTCTTGTTCAGCTTTGATACATTTAAAAGCATGATATGAAAATATGGGCACTGTAAAAGCAAAAATCAGAAAATAAATTTGTATGTAGTTTGCTCCTCGTAGTGCTGTGCTTGTCACTTTGGAAACGGCTGGATTAGAAAAATGTCCAAAAATGAATTTTTATCCCATCTTGCAGCTCTTTAACTAGTGTTTATTCAGAAATCATCTTTAACCACTGGTTTTAGTGGTTATATCTCACTGTATCTAATAATACAAAGGTACAATCCAGCTGTTAGTACTGACAGTCTAATGGTGCACATTGCCCTCAGAGTATATCACCGTAAGTATGATCCAAAGTTAATGTATTTGTTTGAAGGTGTCCTGTGTATGTATAACTACAGTGACTGGTTCTTGTCTTGAAGCCTTGCTTTCAGCATTAGAACCAGAAGTGACCATGTTTGGATGAAAATGCAGAGTGATAAGTTTTCAGCTAATGCTAGCAAGTACGGTTAACAAACTTGGTTCCATAGAAGTTTAACTTACAAATAAAATCCACATTTTTCAGTTCCTGAATCTGGAATATAGATTTCTGTGATAGTCTGTAAGATAAATTAACCTCACAGCGATCCATATAACTGTTCTGTAACATAAGGTGGAATAGTTCTCACACTGAAAGCAAAAACAGTCCCAGTAATGCGAAATTTAAACTTTCTAAACAGGTGAGGTTTTTGCATATTAATGCTTTAAACTTGGCTGTTTTAACATGGGAGTTTACATAGTAGTCCAACCTCAAACGGACATATGAAGAACACACTTCCACATTGGCTTCCTGTTTTTGATGGTGGCTTTTTCCGTTGTTTCATATTCTGGGTGACCTGCAGCTCAGTACCTTATCTGAAAGTAGATACACAGAGAGTTTCTG
Organism: Etia nguti; assembly: GCA_015106755.1. Lineage (NCBI taxonomy): Eukaryota > Metazoa > Chordata > Actinopteri > Cichliformes > Cichlidae > Etia > Etia nguti. The sequence continues at coordinate 18,661 of VUQG01029398.1, read as the reverse complement.
TGTTGACCAAAGGCTTTTGGGGAGGATCAACCTGGATACAGTGGTTCTCATAGATTTAAAACTAATGAACTATACTGTAATGAGGTTATTTCAAATGGCTCTAACACTAACTGCTAATATTAGGTGCACCTACTCAACTGCTCATTAGCACAAATATCTAATGAGCCAATCAGACAGTAGAAACTCAGTGCATTTTAGGCATGTAGACATCATCTTCGTCTTAAGTTCAAACAGAACAGTGTAAAGTTGATTTAAATGATTTTGAGCCTGGGATAGCTGTTTCACTTCAGAAACTGCTGGCTTGCTGGGATTTTCCCACACAAACATCTTCAGGGTTTACAGGGAATAGTCCAAAAAACAGAAAATATCCAGTGAGTGGCAGTTCTTTGGGTGAAAATGTCAGAGGAAAATGGCCAGACTGCTTAAAGCTGATTTAAGTCAATAGTATCTAAAAAAAAAAAAAAAAGAACCTCACAACAAAAGTATGCAGAAGCGCAACTCTGAATACACAACCCATCAAAACTTGCAGATGTGCTACAGCACCAAAAGACCAAACCAAGATTCACAAAAACAGGAAACTGAGGCTGAAAAATACATAGCCTCGCCAAAATTGGCCAATAGAAGATTAGAAAACCATTGCCTGATCTAATGAAAATCAATTTTACAATTTCAGTTGCTGCAACACTCAGATGGTAGGTCCTAAACAACATGAAAGCATGGATCCACCCTGCTTCGTATCAGTGGTTCTGGCTGATGGTGTGTTGGTGTGGTTTTCTTGACACATTTTGGGCCTGTTAGGACTAACCAAAGATCATTTAAATGCCACAGGCTACCTTGTTGGTGACCATGTCCATCCCTTTATTCTGATGGCTGCTTCCAGTAGGATAATAGATCATGCCACAGAGTTCAGATCATCTCAAACTGGTTTCTTAAACATGACAATGATTCACTGTACTCAAATGATATCATTACTGGACATTAAAAATTGTCCAGTGAGTGTACTAATAGGTCAGTCACAGAAGACAATATTCAGCAATACAGTTATTATTTCATATTTTAAGCATATTGCCAGTGTTAACAATAGTGTATGGGGATATTTTTAATGCACTCCCTATAGAGACTGAACAGATCACATCGTAGCACCGTTTAATTCCTCCTGCTTATAGTGTCAAGCATCTGATTTATCTTGAAAGCTGGGAATAGTATACAGTATTTGAAACAAAAGCAGTGCCAAGTGATTCCATGAATCCTACTACTTACTGTACAGTACCAGATGGCATCAGAAAACCAAACGTGGCGTTAGTCATATCAGTTTTAGCAGCTTCAGAACACAGCCAGGTCGTGAGATTTTAGTGACGATGAAAATGATTTTGCTTGGAGTTTTAATTAATATTTTGTTGCTTTATTTTCGTGTGTGTGTGTGTGTGTGTATGTTTGTAAGCTGTGATTTCAATCCAATACAAGCGAAAATCATTTTCTAATCCGATGCATTAGTGTGTTTTGCAATTTGCTCTGATCCAATTTGGGTGCGCTTGGTTTTTTGAGAAACCATCCTCATATGCTGGAAAGAAAAAGGCTTATAAAAATCTTTAATCAAAGATAATGGCTTTGAATGTCACTCGTGGGGAACTGAGTCTTGTTTATTCCGACTCCAACTCCTCAGGCACCTATAAATTATAGATAGAAGGTGCTTTAACATTGTGATTTCATTATTTGTATTTTTGTAATCGCAGCAAAATGCTATAATCCTTAAGCAACTTGCAAGAAATAAATGAGGTGTTTATTTTAGCGAGCTCTTCATCTAGCCTTTTCTTATTACTTTTGCATTAGCAATTCCTTATCGCCCTATCAGTCTGGCAGGCTCGGCTCATTCAGTTGGATTTCTCGTGTAATTATTATCACATCTCGTCCAACAAGCTCTCTGAGAGGCACACAGGGGCTGGATTGTTGTGATAGCGGTCTGCCTTGCCTGTCACCCCACCCCCCGCTCTGTGATTATTGGGTGCATTTGTGTTTTCATCGCAATATCGAATGGCCCTGTAGATTTAAACCTACAGCGAAGGAATAAGGAGTCACGTGCAGTGGGAAAACTGTCACTGACATATTCAAACATTTACTGCTCAAACTACCAGAACAGAAAGCGTTGCTAGTCATGCCTCGTAATCTCTGATGCCATGCCAGTGAGCGGCACAACTCCACAGGGAATCAATTAGAATCACTGGGAGAGAAGACTTTGATACTAAGTAGGATGATGTTTTTTTATGAATGCAAGAGCATTTCCCGGGCTGTGGTGTTAATGCGGAATCAAAAGCTCCCAGATTCCTCCGACCGGAGGAGTGGCACGGAAAGAAGTTTACCGGTTTGTTTTGTTGTTGGCAAGAGCTGTGGGTGCTCACAAATGTTAATCATACAATCAAAGAGAGCAGGTACAATTTCAACAATTCTTTAAACTGACTTCCACGTTGCATATGCTGATTTCTGCGAATTTCCATCGAGCTGCCTGCCAAACTAAACCACGTTCCCTTTCTGCTCTGCCTGTCATTTAGATCAAATTTAAAAGGAAAAAAAAGAAACTAATTTGTGCTTCGAGTATTGCCTATAACCCGGGTCTGCACTGGGAATAAAAGCAAGCATCTAACAACGCACAGTGTGGAATTGATGGCAACTGAAAAACCTAACTGGCACCCAGTGGTTTGGCCTCCCTCATGTAAGTCATATTATTAGCCAGTTCAGTGGACTGGTTAATGATATAGAGGTCTATTACACTCATGTCTGTAAACAGAGGCACATGTTGCTGGTGCCAGAAATCTGTCCATCACAAGTTTGCCTTTGTAACTGTTGTCTCCTTAAAAAAAAGTGAGCTTGTTTCCACAAATAAAGGAACATAATGGAAGAAATTTGGATCATCGTCTCTCCAATGTCTAACACGGCAATGATCCAGCTGGTCCATCTATGTACCTTACCTTCAGCTCAGTGGGTGGCGGCTGTAAGAACAACATTGCAGATACAGTTGGTTAAAATTAGTTTCCTTCAAGCACTGTCTGGGCTCAGCCTTACAGATAGCTTGAGGAGCTCAGTCATTCGTGAAGGACTCAGAGTTGAGCCTCTGGTCCTTGGCATCCAAAGGTGGCAGCTGAGGTGGTCCAGGCATCTGTCTCGGATGCCCCCAGGACAGACGAGGTGTTTCAGGCATGTCCTGCTGGGAGGAGGCCCCTGGGCAGACCCAGGACACTGTGGGGAGATTATGTCTCCTGGGCGGTTTAAACGCTTGTCATCCCTCAGGAGTGGCTCGAGGAGGTGGCTGGGCAGAGAGAGATCTGGGCATCTCTGTTTGAAGTTCAGCACCCAAACTTGGATAAGGAGTAGGAGATGGATGGATAAATGAAGAATTTCCCTCAGAAGGATCTGGAAAAACGACTTCACTTTTTTTGTAATTGGGAACATTCAAAACCGTGTTCTGTGTAATTAAAGTTATTACAGTGACCAAAAAAATCTACCTGATGTGAAATGATTTAACAATTTGGTCAAATTTGTCACTGCAATAATTATTCTGATGAGAAAATGTTTACTGAGACTGGGATGTCGGTATGATTGTGAGTTAATTGCTTTCAAAGTGTTGTGTTTGTCTATTCTGAACTTCTTCTGTGACACATCCAACACACACACACACACACACCGACACGACTGTATTATTATAAAAACAAAATAAGTTAGACAAAGAAAAACTAACTAACCTAAATAAAAAAAACTTCCATTTGAAAAATACATTCATTAATAGGTTTTATGCAAAATGTCAGTGGTTAGGTTTCTCAAAGAAGGACACTTTGATGAAGGTAGGTTTAGACATTTTTCTGGTAGAAGAAAAAGCAATTTTTTTGCTAATATTCTGTGCAAAATGCTGTTATGGCACTCACTCTCATTTTCCCGGTATGAATTTATGAAATATTTGTGGATGGCAGCCAAAGATTATAACAGATTCTAACATTTATCGAATTTGGGGCTTAAATTTCTCCCAGTGCCTTTCATTTTCATCGTAAAATATCTTTTATCTGTAAAACTATGCTTAACTAAAGACAAGAAACGAGAAAACAAAACAAATATATAAAAAAATGCAGTACTATTACCCTTAAAAGTAAATACTGCTCAGAGAACGAGCGCTTCTTTTTGCATTTTATGTTAAAATGGCAGCCTGCTCTCATCCTCGCTATGCTTTGGCTGCCGAGGAAACATTACAAATTTTGGATAAAATATTAACAGAAATGTGTTCTTTCTGAAAAGGTTAATTTGGAATTGCTTCATGGTGCCATACCTGGGGAATATCATGCTGAATTTGACTGTTTTTCTTAATATTCAAGCTTTAATATCTGTGAATCTATTCACCTGATTTGCAATGTTTTAATGAATATGAATGTGCCTTGTACATGAGAAGGAGGAAACTGCTTCTCATGTAGAAAATTGTAGTTTTTAAAGTGATTTGAAGTGACTGTTGTTGTGATTTGGCACTATATAAATAAAACTGAATTGAACTGAATTACATTGAGCAGGTCTCTAAATATATTTTGATGTCTTCAAGCATCCATCATTCGATGTTAAATACACTCCTGGGAGTCCATATTAGTAGAACCATAGTACCAGATGTTTACCTTAAAATTTATGAATGACCTGTCTCAAGAAGCTGACTAGATAAAGGAATCTTGAAATGGCCTCTTAAAAAGTAATGCTAGAAAAATTTCTGAAAAGAAATCCACCGTCACCCTCTGAAATTTTTTTTGAGATAACCAAAGACAGCAGGAATGTGATTTATTTTTATTTTTTTGCATTATTCCGATTAAGGAGTGTATCTTTTTCTTGGAAGTTTTCCAGCCAAATCTGAGATGGTCAGATGGTCATCTCATGAGATGACGGGGAATGACCCCCGCTGTATAACTACACGGGGTGAAGTGGTTTAAATGGAGATTATCTGAAACTGTTTACTAAGATGTAGGGAAGCCGTTCTTACGTAAAGCAACATCAAATTACTTTTTATGTTTGATTTCTATCTTCAAACTAATGATCCTCGACTCCACAAAACTATCCACATACTCTTCCTTCAAGGTTACACCTACTCAATTTCTCTTGTATGTAACATGTATATTTTCTTCTTTCTGTCAGCTCGCTGTCTTTATCAATCATCATCCCTACATTTAAAGTCACTGCTCTCTGCTCCTGAACACATCTTAACGTATCCTCTTCCTTTGTCTTCATCCACCGTCAGCCTGTAAGTGAAGACTGAGGACCCCAAATGGAGACTTGAAGACAGACAGATGTCCAATAAAGCGATCTTTAGTTGAAAGGAAAACAGAGTCCATAAAGACTATGGAACAGGAAACGGGATAATGCGATAAATGAACTAAGACCAACTGAGGGAATAACTACACAAGGTGATGAGGGCATAGAGGAGACACCGCAGAAAACACACAGCTGAACTAAATCTACTAATGAGACACTGGAGGTAACTAAATAAGGCACACAGATTTTGTAAGAAAGGCTTACAAAATAACTCAGGAAGAGCTAAACAAGGGGACATCACTGACAGAGACTAAGCTATACATGCGGGACACCAGGGACGTTGGGTAACCTGACCTTAACAAAAACATAAAGCACTTTTAGCAGAAACGAGGAACATAAACCACTTCTCAAAAAAAGAAGAATATTGAATAGACAAAATTCAAAACTCTGGGTCAACTTTCAGGGACCATGACTCTATGCAGGCCAACAACACCATAGGCGACCATTGTTAATCCTGACCAATCTGCTATGGAAATCAATCAGTCATTTATGTTTGATTTGCCAGATATCTTATACCGAATGCCCTTCCTCATACAAACCTCTTAATTTATCTGGGCATGCAACACTTGCTTCGTTATGCTCTTCGTTATCAGCTCTCTGTGTATAAATAACCCTTCCTGCATCCTGCATTTGGGTCACCACCCTTACACACATATGACATACATATTAATTGCAAATGTTTAGAAGAAGTGAACTATTAGGGTGACATGTTAAAGTAGGTCTACAGGTTGTGTATCCAGTAGGAAGCGTAAAATCACCTCAAAAGCAAACAGCAACCCTCAAATGTAGAAAAACAGCAAAGCTGCCATTATACTCCTAAGTGCCCCATTTATCATACAGTAAAAAGTACAAATAAATAAAAATGACTGTACTTAAGAGGTATTTATAAAAATAATATTAAAGTGACATGGCATGATCTGCCCAACGAAAGAAAGTACTCTTTGATACTTTAAGTTGATTAAGTTTCATAATGCTTTTTCATTTATCCCCATAATTAAAATTCACTTAGTGAGGAGAAAAAGGAAAAATGAAAGCATATTACATTTATTCCACTGAAAGAGCATGTACACCCTCCTTTGCCAAAAACTCACCAGAAAGTAGCTTTGTAAAAGCAGATTTCCAGCAAGTTCTCCTAAATGTAATGTCGTGCCCTGGGGCATTTCAGTGTAAATGCCTTTGTAAAGACTATTTTCATGCCACTTTTGCTTTATTAGACAGTTCACAGTATAAAAAAGTTGAAAAGAGCAAAAGTAACAAGCAATAAAAGGTCCAGGCTGGTTTTAAAGTCAGAAAACTGATTTTACATGGTAGCAAACGACAGCGCTGTCCACAAGTTCTCCTTTTTGAGAAATTTCTATGTCTGTGCCAGAGTAAAGGACTCATGTAATACCATAAGTCAATTTAATAAGTTCTTAAACACTGGAGCTCTTTCTAAAAGCGACACAACATAAAATATCTTCAGCTGCTTTCAATTTACAGTGTACTTTATTGTGGTTTGCATGCCTTGTTCAATATGTAGGGCCATTTTAAAAATGGTATCCTTCACAATGGAGGCCATACATCACCACAGCCTCATTTTTAATCCCAGGTGACTGAAACATCTGTCAGCTTGACTGAACGTCGATAGAGCGGTACGGCACGCACGGAGGAAGTGGAGGACGTAATGCAGATCGAGCCAGGACTGATGACTATGAGACAGGCAGAATGCCATCTAGATACGATGAGTATCGCTCAACAGCAGGTTTATGTGTGCGGGATATACGTGGAAACTTAATGTAATGCATAAATAAATAGTCTCTTTTTCCCATCTGATGAATGCTTTTATCCATAACAGTATCATGGCTGCTGTAAGTATTAAGGCTGCGTCAATAGGCATTTGAAAGATAGGGAGATGCTCTATCTGATAATGGTATTTGGGGTATTTTGAACCAGCAGATGGTCTACTGAAAGATGTGGAATGTGTTGGAAGAGCCCCCCCACGGTGCGATTTGAGGGCAGCTGTACAACAGACGCTCGGGAAAGTCTGCCTTTCTGCGTCTTTAACGGACGAGATTATCAAAGATTCACAGAGCCTAATTAAACACGTACAGCCTGTATCGAGTCCCACAGCACATTTCTTAGTAATGACACATAGACCTAATTAATTTTCAGTTTGCTGGATTTTGATTTTAGCTCTGAGGCTCTTTAGTTCATCAGCTGCCCTCCTCCATGCTTGAGGCACCAGCATTAGGGTCCACAATTTGATGGTTATTGCTGAAAATCTTCTAACCTCTTGTTTAACTCGCCTGTCTGGTTCCACACTTGGTGATTTCTTGCATATGTTCAGATCCTGTGTTAAGTAAACTTGATCTGTATAGTGCTGAAGGACTGGATTTCACTTTTAGGTTACTGCTGCGTTCCCTCGAAATTACTGTAGATTTATTCTTTCCCCATCAGATCATATTTGTTATGGATGATTCAGCACTGTATGTGCTCAGTACCCAAGCAGGAAGTTGAATGACCTTTACAGTGAGGTAAAGAGTGTGTGGAAGTCCCAGTGGTAGGTGAATGTGTAGTGCACAGAGTTGGAGTTGCAGCAGGCTATACCCAGAACTTTTTCTAAGCTTAAAGCTGCCCTGTGAGAGGGATTTTTGTATGCATGGTAGCTCTAAATAGTTATTTTAAAAAGCCCTATTCAAGAGTCCAATACTTCTTGAGAACCTCCAGTAATTTCTAGTTATTAATTCAGTGCCATGTTTGTAATTTGTAAGGAAAGATTTCCACTGCAATCGATCTACCGTATTTCAGCAAACGCAGAGGTCTCTATTGAAAAGTCCTGTTACTGCTGTTTGAATCCCGGTGATAATGGTCTTGTTTTTTTCTTGCTTTCAAAGATTTTTCTGTTCTCTGTGTCTATCTTTCCTGCAGAGGAATTACAGAGGCTGCATTAGCAAGTATACATGACAGTCCGAAGAGCATTTACCAATTCGTGGAGACTCTTTCAGATTCAAATCCAGCGGAAGGGCAACATTTCAAAGAGTGACGATGCCATTATTATGGGTTCTTGTAGTGCTTTTGTTGAGTTTTGATTTGTGTCTTTGATTCTGCTGTTCTTAATGTCCCCACTGTTTCCTTGCCTTTGCCTCCCTCTGTTTGGTGTGTTACTTTTCTTGTGTTCTTTCCTTTTTCATTTATGTATTTTTGTCATTTGCTTTTCCTTGAATGTCTTGACCTCCTCTCATTCTCCTGTCTGTGATTCCCCGATTATTGGTAAATGGGAAACGGACTGGTTCTTGTATAAAGCTTGAACCCTCAAATCCCTTTATACAACATGCCTCAGTCACGCATTCACACCCATTCAAGCACTGCAAAACACTGATTTTTAACTCTAGTGTGACAGAGTATTGGATACTAAAAAAATGAAAATGCAACGTGCCAGTTAGCTCACCGAGGTATGCAGTTAACCTATATGCTGTCATGCTATTGCACAGGCCCAGGTCTGAATATGCCCTAGGCCATTTGCTGCATGTCTTCCCCCTGGCCTTCTCCTCAACTGTCCTGTCATTGTAAAGGCTAGAACACCTCAGAAACATCCTAATTGTTACCAAACAAAGACTAAGGCAGGGTCTGGCTATAGCTGCTGATAAACCTACAACACAAAGATGAAACAGTTAACTTGTTTGTTTGGTTTTGTATGACTCTGTGCAGTATTTTATGAGGTGACATGTCTGCCGGTAAAATAACTTCATATCGTTTATATTATACAAGAAGATTTAAAAATACAAGCTCGTATAAACTAAATAACAAATGACCATTAGTCCATTATCCTCATTGCAGCGATAAATCATATTTGTTGCTGTGCCGAGAAAGCCTGTAAACCAGAGGTATGGTCCTCCCATCTGCTCTAATACAAACTGTGCTGCAGGCTTTTACATTTGTCACTAATTAACACTCACACACCTGCCGTGTGTCTGAACACTACGTCTTTATACAGTAAATTCTTCCGGTCCCACTGCCCAATGTAAATGTCATAAAACCAATTTGCTTGTCCATTTGACGAAACACTGAAGAGAGATGATGTTAAAATTCAAATTGCACTCCTCTGCATCGCTCTAACCTGCCCTACCTTACAGTATCTCCAACCGCTTGCATAATTGATTAATATCAGTAATAGCTAATACATTATGGATAATAATAGTAGAATCGTAATTGGGAATGAGTAGGCCTTCAGCAGTTTCTCTCATTCATCTGTCAGTGCAAAGGATTTAGAAGGCCGTGGGTACAAAGACTCCAGAGCACCTGTCATGTCATATTTAATAAGGAAAAATGGCATTTTAAAGGTTATTCTCTGGTTAATGGTTTCTTATTTTAGCTGTGCAAAGAATGACTTTTTCAAAGTTTAGTGCTCATAAATGATAAAGATATATCACATTCTAACTGTCGCTTTGTTTGTTACCCTTTGGTTGTAATGGGTTGATCTATTTTTGTTTGCAAGCAAAAAACATTTCTCACAGATTGTGGTCCATATTAACACCATGACTTCTTGCAGTTCCTGCACATCCCTGACGATAAATCTCCTGTTTCTGTTGATGACTGTGTTGCTACAATGAGCTGTGCATAAACATTGCATGTAGCCATGTCACCCATTGTGCAATCCCATTTTCAAACTGAGTGTTTTGACTATCTTGGCTTTTTGAAATCATCCATGAGTAGCAGGAGGGATAGTTTAGCGGTTTACACATTTGCCTAACAAGCAAAAGGTTTGATCCCAGGAGGAGACACGATTCTCTTGGTGGGGCTGAATCAGAAAGGGCATCTGGTGTAAAAATCTGCCAAATGAAACATGCGGAGCCACCCGCTGTGGTGACCCCCTTTAATAAGGGAGGAGCTAAAAGATGCCTTTATATCTGACTCAGAAACAGAGGATACAGCAAGTAGTGACATATTAGTGAAAAGGTATCACAATCAGAATCAGAATCGTGTTTATTGGCCGTGTATATGCACAGACAAATACAAGGAATTTGGTTCCGGTAGATGGTGACTCTCAAGCACAGCATTGTATATCTCAACAACGTAAGCAGCACGTATCCAGCAACGTATCCACGTTGCTGGATGCTTTATCAGCTAAGTTAATCTAAGCTAGACCGTCATGCTGCAGTAACTAAGACTTTAAGCTAAAGACTGAGACTATAAACTAATCAGGAAAGTTTTTTACTGGGAGCATAAATACATTGAGAAGTAGTTGTAGTAGTGATCCTGCAGGCCATTAAAACAGGAACTTTTGCATTAGCTTCACTTTCAGCACTTGAAATAAACCTACATTCATCTTGTATATTGAGATTTGGTGCAGTCGTAGTTGGAAAGGAAGTGATGGACTTGCAGGTGAAACTGTGAATTTGCCTTCAGAAAGTTGTGCCTAAGCACTGCAGCCAACAAAAGGCAAAGATTTTACAAAAACTTCTGGTTTGTGTGCAGTTTTTTTTACGTTTTACTACCACAGGGCCAATAGTTATCCAGTCTTTGCAGAGAAATATGACAAACTATATGGATGTTGGCAATATGCTAGTAACCAAAGCACTGGGAGTTTTTTGGTACACCACATTCTTTTGCAACCAATTTCCAGCAAGAAGCCTTCAGGAACCACTGCCGACCAGTCAAGAAATATACATTTTTCAGCAGGGAAACCATTTAATTGGGCAACTTTTGAGCAATATGTGCATGACATCACAAGAGAAACCTCAATAGAGTCTATGGCTGCTACTCAAGCATTGGTTGGCAAAAAGCCTTCCCTAAACCGCCATCCTGAATTGTTGATGCAAGGCATGGAACCATGCCATCATGATATTTATGCTGAACTCTGATTCTATCATCTTAGCATTGCAGCAGCTCATCAAACCAGGTATCAGTTTTGCAACCAAGAATTGACCAGTTATGTTGAGCCCACTGAAGCCTCAGTTTTCTGTCCTCAGCTAACAGGATTTGGACCTCATATGATTTTCTGCTGCAGTCACCCATCTGTTTCAGAGATGCGCTTATGCATACCTTGAATATCTCAAATATATTTGAGTTACTGCTGCCTTTTCTTTTACCTTGAACCAGCCTGTCTATTCTTCTCTGACTCTTAAAGTATTTTCCACCTTGAACTCTGAAATGCTTAAACTGGCCTCTCCAGAAACAAGAACCATGCCACATTAAATGTTACAAAAATCTTTCATTACTGTTTTTGACCCTCAGTTTTTACTTCAGTGAATCCTCTCAAACCATGTCTACATGCCTTGATTCATTGGATTTAATCTTTGTATAGGATATCTGCATATAAATAGCCCAAATCTTAAGGCGAGAGATAATATTTTGGGGATTTCTCAAGTGATGTCTGAGCAGGCCTTGGTGTTTGGGGTTGAATTTATTTGAGGATCTGGCATCTTTTAGTTTTTATATGCAAAGTTTTAATTGATATACATTTGAAACCAGTGCAGGGAACAGGAAGCCCGGAAACATTGGCTGTGGTCCCCAGACGCTAAATCATGCAAAAAATAATAACATATAAATTATTTGCTTATTTGTTAAGCATTTTTCCAAAACTTGAAAAAAAAAGAAAAAAAAAGAAAAAGACCAAGCATTTGGCTGTATCAAGAAGCCATTTTCTTATTGATTTATGTGAAATCAGATGATTCATATGGAAGTTGTGTTTGAAACTGAGCTCCACGTTGAGGCCATATTAGCAGTGCATGAAATCTTAGCATTGATAGGGTTGTAGGAAGTTTCCACAGTCCTGAGGGTTAAAGCATCGAATGAAAAACTGAACACTGCTGTTTTTTCTTTGAAGTCACTTTCCAGCAAAAGCCCTGGCAAACCAGAACAGCAGTACTGGCTTATTAGAAATCCAAACAGGACTGCTGCTCAGTGCCCCATGTACTATATAAAAGTTGTTAAAAATTCCAATAACGGTGAGGGGAAACGCTGCCTGGATGTTTAAGTAGCCGACCTGGACAGCCACCTGCATCTATTCCTGTCTTCTTTTGCCTAATTAAGATACAGATGTCGGTTAATGAGAGAGGACGCCGCTAATGAGCGATGCTAAATCCAATGGGTCACACTTGGCAATGCCACGTGTGTTGCTTTTGATCACTCTGGCTAGTGTCTCTCTGCCTCTGGAATTATGCAGGTATTATACTGAGCCCAGGCTGTTTACTTAATTATTTATTTATTCATTGTTTGGCTTGTTTCATTTTCCTCCCCTGGCTGTTTTTTTGTTTTCACAGGTAGCCCCATTTCTGTCAGTTTATGGTTTTAAACCACAGCTATTTGCTTTTTTTTCAGACCAGTTAAAATCATTATTTTTTTTTTTCACCAGAACTCTTTCTCCCCGCACCCTCCCTGAATCGCAGTCGAGCCGCTTCATACGACAGGACAGAAAAACTCATTTCACCTCTCGCACACAACATCGGAATTAAATGACTTTTTTTTTGCCTTTTAAAGTGCGGAACTTTTTCTGGCAATGCTCCAGTCTTTTCGACTATTCATTGCTTTTTTATGGAAAACAGTAAAGTTGATGTAAGTATGACATTAAATTGCCTGTAAATATATGCGTAAATGCAGGCAACAGTGAAGCCCGCTGCTTCTGAGCTGGAAAAATAGGGAAATAATTTGTAGGGAAAATGGAAGAACTGACCTTTTTTTTTTTTAGAAATGTGTTTGCACACTTTCCTGCATCCCGGCCTTTTTTCCTCACTTGACTAAACTGTGAGATGGCATAACGATTCACATGGCATCCTCTGAAATGTGCACACATCTCCCACCATGCCGGAGAGTTCTAGCTAATCCAAGACCTTCATAAAGCATGTGTTGGGCCTTAGCGACACATCTGTCATTCTGACGCCTGCTAGCATGGTCTGGACTGTCGGTTTCTAATCCATCTGTGCTCTGCAGAGACAGTCTGCTGCCAACTGGATCTTTGCTAAGCCTTTGGAGAAGCCAACTGAATGGCAGCTCCTGCCAACTCGCTGAAAGTTCTTATTTATATCTAGCCGTTTATTTGACCGTTGCTGATTTTTCTTTTTCTAATTTTTCCTTGTTCCTAAGACTTGCCTGGTTAAGTGAGTGTGTTGACAAATGTTTTCTCTGATCAATCAGATGCTTGTGCTTTTTTTTTCTGCTTTGATGTTGCTAGGCGATCAGGAGGACATGGAAAGAGGGTAAATTTAATCCCAAGCACCAAAGGCAGAATAAGACCAATGACTTTGATCTCCCTCATGCAAAAACCCCAGTAATTTTCCACTGCAGTGCCACCGTGCTCGTAATATTGGATTAAAAACTGCCTCTTTTCTTCTGCTGTCCACTCATGTAAGGCCTTAGGTGCGGACGAGGTCTGTCTGGGACGCTTCAGCAAACTGCACAATAGAGATAGAGAGGGAGAGAGAAAAAGGCAAGCAATTTTTTGACATATCTTCTTCATTGCCAGGGTGAGGCAATTTCAGCACAGCAGAACGACAATTTCACGAGCGTAGAAGAACTCGAATGGGCACGGTTTGTTGATGGGCAACCTGTTAGTGATATCGCACCTGTTTACACGCGTCATGCCAAGTGCTATGTTTACAGATAAATAATGTAATAGAAGGACAGATGTAAGGATTTGTGCGTGGATTCCCTTAGGCTTAAGAGTGCCAAATTGGTAGTGAGTTTTCTAAAAGGCAGTGCAGGCAGTTTTCCAAAATAATCAGAGGTCAAGAAGCTCATCCACAGTCACTCAGATTCCAGGGAAAGAGCGCTGTCTCAGTTATGCAGCAGGGAAGTTAGAAGGCCATAGACGTGTAGTGTTCAGATAATGAGTCATTACAAAAAATTAACAGCTGTGGTGATGAGCGCTCTAATAGCAGACGATGGATCCAGTAATGGGCTTTCAAAAGTTTTCAAATTGTCGTAACCTGTTTCATACACCCCCCCCCCATCTCATCCTCAGAACTAGTCTTCCAGTGACTTCAGAGGACAAGCGACACAGTTATGTGGTTCTTCTTGTTGGAGGTTATCCCCTAAAGGGAAAGTTCTTGTCTCTTCTTCTCTGAATACACAGTTAGTAGGGTTTACCCACACGTGTCTTTTTACTTCTGCTTGTTGCAGTGAATGCAGTGACTTCTTCTTTTTCTTCTTCCTTCATCTCACCTCATCCCTAGTATTCTCCTCTGTCACACCAAACCTCTTCATATCCTCCTTCAGTACATCCATGAATCTTCCCTGTGGCCTTATTATTTTCTTCCTGCCTGGCAGCTCCATCATCAGCACCCTCTGTACAATATATCCACTCTCCCTCCTCTGCACATGTCCAGACCACGTCCAGACTGACTCGTTTCTCTAACTTTGTCTCCAAACTGCTCAACCTAAGCTCTCCCTCTGACGTACTCATTTCTAATCTTGTCCATCCTGGTCACTCCCACTGAATCTTAACACCTTCAACTCGCCCTCCTGTCGTTTTGTCAGTATCACCATCTCCAAGCCGTACATCACAGGAGGTCTCACTACCATCTTTTACACCTTCCCTTTCACTCTTGCTGCTCTCCTTCTGTCACCCCTGAAGCTTGTTTACACCCACATGCTCTCTTGTGGTCTCTTCTTCATCTCTCTTGTGCATTGTCCATTACTTTGCATGGTTGACCCCAGCTATTTAATCTCATCTACCCTCAACTACCTCTACCTTTTGCATGTTCACCTTTCCACCTGTCTCCCTCTCGTTCACACATGTTTTCTGTCTTGCTTCTACTGACCTTCATTCCTGTTCCCTCCAGAGCATACTTCCACCTCTTTACCGTCTTTTGCAACTGCTCCATACTCTCACTACAGAACACAATGTCATCTGCAAACATCATAGTCTGACCTCATCTGTCAGCCTGTCCATCACCACTTTAGACAACAAGGGGATCAGAGCTGATTGCTAATGTTATCCCACCTTGAACCCATCTGTCAACTACCAACTGCCCTCACACACTTCTCTGCCTTCCTCGTTCATTACCTCAGATTATTTGTGTTTCTGTCCATTCAGGTCCACTTTGTTAATACAGTACGGCAAAATGAAAAATAAAAAAGAATGACACCAAACAAAGCAAGGTGAATAGTTTTAAAAGACGAAATATAAAGGTGAAATCAAAACTGGTCAAAAGCAGCCAAATTATACCCTTGACTCTAGAGTCAAGGGTATGAACTGAACTAGCCTTGTAAAGAAAACTGGGCCCCAAATCTTCTCCAACAATGGGAGAGAAAGATAAAGTCAGTGTACTTAGTTTGTCGCACACTGTTTGTATTTTGTTGTGTGTCTTGATGAGTAAAACCTTAAAATTGTATGAGGGGATACTTTGTTTCTTTCATGACTGTGTTTAAATAAAGATGTACATATTTTCAGAAGGCAGACATGTTATTATACTCTGTGATCCACTGAAATAATACCAATGGCATGCCCTGATGCATAGCATACACTTTAGACTGTCTACTGTGGACTGTTGTGCTGCAGCAGTTGCTTTTCAGAGATCCACACAGAAAATGACAAAGATTGCCTTTCAGAGAAGAAGAGATTGAGAAGCTTAACCTCTGACACAGCAGAGGCACAGAGAGCTGAGCAATATCTCTTCAGGGTGAGCAGCTTTCCTTGTTTTTAGGGCCGAATAGAAGATTCTAGGTGACGGAAGCGAAGGAGGTATGAATAACAAAAGTCAAAAAATATGTGGCAGTGAAAGAGAGAGAGAGAGGAAATTGGTGCTGCAGAATCTGAGACAGTGAGGTGAGAGGGCTGAGACAGCGAGTGCAGCAGAGACAGAGATCAGGTCATATTGCATCAATGTATGGACAGTGAAGAGGAGAGCAAGTGTCAGGCAGCCATCAGGAACGCCCTGAAGGAGCCTTACTCCCAAAGCTAAGCGACTGTCAACACTTGGTGTGTGAGGCCCGTATGCTGTGTTGGCCTATTCACAGAAGGACAACAGAGAGGACTCACAAAGCAAATAAAAATTTCTCATACTTATGCGTGTGTGCCAGTGTTTGCTGAGAATCCCCAGGCGTTCTCACACCAACATGTGTGCACGCGTGCATTTATATGTGTGCCGCCCTCACTCACATTTACACAAACGTGAGATCAAGTTTGTTTACCGCTTCATGCGAAGCTCAGTGTGGGATTAATTATAAATGCGAAGTGGAGTTAATGAATGAGGATTTTTATTTTATTTTTTTTATTTTAGAAAGTAGCTCCCATGTTGGGATTAGATTGCTCTTTAAATCCTGACACAATGCTGCAAATGATTAATACAATAGTTTTCTTTTAATTCGTACGTGCGTTGCCCAGAATGCATCCCTTCATCCTGCAAATTGCATTTTCAGATGTTACGTTTCACTTTGATGTTCTTTCATTTTAAATTTACTGTGCATTCATTTGTATTCATTGTTACTGGGCAACAACAACAACAACCTGGTTCCAATTAAAGAAACATGTAAGCAGTGGAATATTTAATAGTTTCAAATCTATTAGCTGAAACCTTTTTTCATTTTTTGTTTAGTTTTCCCCTCAAATATATTAATATATATTATTATATATTAAATATATTATCTTTTGTGCTACAGTAGAAACAAGATGACAGCCTCCTTGTGACTTGGAAAAATTGGTTGGTTCCCAGTGATGGCAATGATTTTATCCAGTCTGCACCAATAAGTGCAACTTGTCTACAACGTATATTGTATAAAAGCAAGGTTGCCGGGGGACTACATGTGTCTTTCTGTAGTTAAATTGCCATATTGCAGCAATTGCATGAATTTCTGTTCATGTAGACAACAGCAGATTTGCACTTTTCTCTTAATTGATCACACTTAATTGCCATAATATCATGAACAGATTGCAGGTAATTGCCAAATTGATCCCATTTGATTCTAAACTGACTTCACCCGCTGGGCAATATTTACCTTTAAGGAAATAATGCGTTTGAACATTATGTATTTTGTAGGTCCTGGATAAGAGATATTGATTTGTTAGTTACTCAGAGTAGAGCTGCTGCTATTCCACATTGAAAGGAGGCAAGTTGAGGTGATTCGGGCATCTGGCTAGGATGCTTCCTGGACACCTCCTAGGTGAGGTATTCTGGGCATGTCCTATCAGGAGGAGGCCCCAGGGCAGATACAGGACTCTCTGAAAAGACTATCTCGAGACATGCTTGGGGATCATTCCAGTGTCCCCCCAGATAAGCTGGAGGAGGTGGCTAGGGTTAGGGGAAGTCTAGGCTTCTCTGCTCAGACTGCTGCCCCTGCGACCTGAACCCAGATAAGAGCCAGTAAATAGTTGGATGATGGATGGCAGTAAAAAAGCTTTAAAGAGCTCTATTATTATCACTATAACCTCAGATTAATCTATTGACTTTCAAGGAGAGGTCAGAAATCAAACACGACATAATATTTTAAAATTTTATGTAGTGCTTTCTATACATACTGTACTATATGTTGACAATGCACACCTTCCCAACACAACCAAAGTGACTGATGTCTGCTTCTGGTATCAAACCGGAACCTTTCATATCGGTTAATGTGTAAACCACTACATTTCAAAACAATGAGCAAAATGTATTTGCTTACTTTAAAGTATCACAAAGTGCTTCACAACCAACATGCTAAATACATAAAGATGAAAAGTTTAAAAAGACCTCCAGCTCGGACTGGCTGTTGCAAAACCTCTGATACCTTTAGTCCTCAGTCTTGTATGAGGCATAGCCTTGATCACATGACCTCAGAGATGTACTGATATAAAAGCTCACTTGTGTATGATGGTGCTTCGTCATGCAGCTTCTCTAAGAGTAAAAAATCCAGAATATTAAACTGGAACCTGAACAGCAAAATCAGCAACAGTATTGCTGAATGCAGGTTTAAGGCACTTCTGCCCTGGATTCTCTTTTCAGACTAGTAATTTAGACTAGAGATGGACCGATCCGATATTACCTATGGGTATGGCTCCATACTGACCTTAATTACTGGATCGGATATCGGAGAGAAATAAAAAATGTAATCCGATCCATTAAATATCACAAAAGCACCTCACAAAACTTGCCACATAGCGTAACCCAGCTCATGACCTTAGCACGTCGGAGCAGTATGCGTCACGTGATGAAGCGGCAGCCTGTGGCGTGCGCGACCTGTCGGCGGTCTAGTTGAGCATTTGGAGCCTCGCTACAAAACCGGCATTTCATCTCCGAGAAAGCTATCCCAGAGAAGTTCATTTCTGAATGTTTGTAAAGCATTCCCACGTTAACCGTTTAAACCGATATATGGAGCGACTGCCTCTTCTCTCCCCCTCCCTCTCCTGTTGCTACTTCAATCATGAAACTGATCAATGATC
>VUQG01029395.1:0-22056 GCA_015106755.1 Etia nguti | reverse complement strand
GAACAAAGAAAGATTTAAGAAGCAATTAAAAAAAAAAAAAAAAAATCTTTTTTAAAAAAAAATTAAAAAAATTTCAAAAAAAAAAAAAAACAAAAAAAAAAAATAAAAAAAAAAAAAAAAAAAAAAAAAAAAAAAAGTGGCAAACAAGTCACTGGAAAACTGCCAAAAAACACAACATAACCAATGATGGATGAGAAACAAAATTAGTTCAGTGAATCTGACAACAGTTCCAGGAGAGCTCGGCTAGCATAAATACATTTTTGAACTAACGTGAATGTTAAAGTAGTGAACCCAAGTGAGTGCTTGACCCCTGGCCCTACTCAACGCCTCGCTCAGTGTCTTTGTTTTGTTTTAATGATGTACATTAAAAAAGAGATTAAGCTTTATTAATTTAATTAGTTATTTTTATTCCTTAACTCATTTAGTTACAAATAAATATCAGAAAACATGCCTCTAAGTGCCTAATTATTTACACGTTATACCCTGAGACCATAAGTTATATTAAAATCAATAAAATAAAAGGACATAAATATCTTATTTTTTAAGCTGCGATTAAGATGGCCACCAAAAACATGAAATTACAGAAAGTACCTGAGTAGGCCTGTGCTGGGGGCATTGCAAAAATTTCTAAAGTACCTCAAATATAATGCACATTGGGCATTTCTGTACTGCAGTACCTTGTTACTTATATGCATCCCATTCCAGTACATGACAAGATCAGCCTAGGTCTAAAGCAAGATTAAGACTAATGGCATACATAGGTATGCATTTGCAGACATCTTTTTATGAACTAGCACACTAAATAGGCAAAAATTACTTTTGAGTTACTTGGATTGCTATGTCCTATTTTGCATTTCAAAATAAAACTCAAGATAAAAAGTTACCTCTAATGCATTAGTGCTGGAAAGGAAACTGAAATGTGTATTACCTCGCTACTATAGATAATTTATTTTTAAACACGTATTCGAAATCTGTAGTTTCATTACTGTGCAATTACAGTTAATCAATGGGCTTCAATATCACAGTGGACAGCGCCAGCACCATTTGACGCCCTGCACAGAGGTCATGTCTTTATCACTCACAGTCACTTTGGGCCATGATCAGAGTACCAAGCACAGCACAGCTGCAAAGCTTATATTTACCAGGCCTTTTCTCTTTTACGAACTGATGAATGTGTGTCAGCGAGGCGCTTTAAAAGGAACTGAAGTGTATACACAGAGGGAGAGAAACATACTTTGTTTGTGCAACCAGTATCACTTTCATTCAAGTACATAATTCAAGCAACTTTCAACTTCACTTGTGAGGTTGAAACGCGTTTGAGTAATATGCCAAGTGATGGACGTTTGTTTATTCTGGAGGTTGTGTGCGCATGGAAACCAGGCAAAGGGTTAGATACAGTATGTGTATGAGAATCAGACAACATTTCACAACAAGACTCAAATACGCACAAAAACACAGGGAGAAAAACAAAGCATTGTGGGTTGTGTGTCAAAAAACACAGAGAGACAGCAGGAGTGTAGCAGGCAAGTCAGCATACACACAAGGGAAAGAAAAGGAGGTTTAGGCAGGAAGCAGTCATGCCAGACAGGAAATTAGAGGTGCTGTTGGAGAGGGAAGGAGTAGGAACTGATGCCACCATGATGACCGTAACGATGCTTTAGAACACATGCAGGAGTACCTCAGCAATGCTTAGGGTGGATGAACAGGAGGGGAGCCGCGCCTGGTGCCGCGAGAGAGAGGAGGGGAGAAAAGAAGAGGTTTAACAGAGCCAAAGCCGGGTTGAGCGGGGCACAGAGGCACACAGAGACTGACGGGTGGAGCGGACAGCGCCCTCTGTCTTTCAGGAGGACATCTGCATGACAGCTCTCTGTGTGACTGTCTCAGGTAGGCCATGGCAGCCAAGGGCATGAAGGACAAGACAGGACAGGTCAGGACAGCAGGTAGGAGTTACATGGTGATTCATTCCCCATCAGAACAATAGGAGAACAGGTTTCACAGGAACAAAAATAAATAAATCACACATTAATGTAACATTTTCTTAGCCTCTCAATGCATTGTCCAGAGTTGCCATATTTTTAAAATTGACCAAAGAGAATCCACATGTATCCACAAAGCTCTCACTACTTTCTGCTAAGCCCTTTCCAGAAATCTGAATGACCAACCCATTCCCATTCCCACGGTGGCAGATCCATCCATGCATATCTGTGAAACACCAAGTTCCACTTGCACCACAGATAAGAACAGGGTGTCCTTCAGCATTGGGACTGTGACACAACATGTTATAACAATACCCAGGCAGGTTTCTCACTCCCAGTCTGTCACATTAAGTCTAACTGATACATTTTAAAATCAATACCGATACAGATATTTTAAAATCCAATATATCTTCCATTTAGACACACAAAACATTAACAGATTTCCATAATCTTTGCTAAGAGAATATGACAATGCTTTTTAAATAATATTGTTTTGCTGTCACAGCATGTTCTGGATTACTCATTTATATACCACCCAACTTTATTGCTTTCCAAACCACATGGAATTTGCAAAGTGCCCTCTGGTGGACAGACTATGCAACATAACTATTAATAATTCAGTTAAAGACTGTTTCTACCATCTCCATTGTTCTTTTACATTTTTCCTCAATTGTCTATTATAGATGCCGATAATGATTTCATGTTTTTCACCAAGCAGAGGGTGAAAGCGATAGTAAAAAACCACATGAGAAGAAAATGAATTAGCGACTGAAAAAATGAAAGAAATTGCAAAACTCAAAGATTCAAAACAGGACAGAAACAGTGGTCTCCTGGCTGAAAGGCTTCAAACCCCACCACCACTCCTACCATGGCCACACTAATGCCAAAGGACACCTTTTGCATGTCTCTGCAACACCAGGGATGAAAATGTGTTCAAATAAATGGTTGCAAAACTAGATTTTCCCATTATTTTGTATGTCACCATCCTAGACCAGGGTACTTTGTGTAAAAGCAAACATCAGTCTGATGACGACATATAGGCCGTGTATGACACACTCATTCGCTGTTGACTATACACTACCCGAACACAAAGTTTTACGTCACATTAGAACCTACATATAGTAGAACTGAATTCACCAGAGGTGCCATTTGAACTGAGAAAGAATGCAAACCTGACCACAACACAGTAAAAATGTCAGTCCTACAGTCAAGACAGATGTCAGTCATGGATCCAACATGCCTCCAGCTGCAGTTTCACATCACATGGGACATACTGCTAAAAGGCAGAAGCACATGGGGAATAAATGAGGCAGTGTAATTTATTTCTACCATCCCCAGGTATCACCTGTTACTGCTCCACTGGGGTCACCCATGATTGGTGCATTTTTATTCAAGCTGTGGTACAACACTTTAATAACAATCCCTTCGGCAAAAGGCACATGAAATTTTTTATTAACTCCCCTAATGAAGCTAGAAGGAGGTTATGTCTCAGCCTATTTTAGGGTGATATTTCAGGATGCTGCTCATAGATTATCCAGTTTATCTTACTTTAGAGACACTGAATCATTAGATTCATCAGATTTCAGAGATCAGATTAATTTGATTTATTAAGCTGATCATGTGCTAGTCAGAAAGCCAATCGCTGTGTCTATGACAACTGCTCTACAGCCTTTCATTCATGTGCTAGTTTGCCAAAATATCCCAAACAAAAACTGCACATAACACAGCCATCTGGGTTGGCTGATTTTTTCTGGTCGAAGAGCCTTCCAGCTATGACATATCACTGGGAAACCCATTTAGAAGTATTACATCTTGTCCCCAAATAATGCCTAACATGAAAGCAAAGCTCAGTATGAATTATTAGCAAAGTCATTAGACAATTCCTGACTTTTCCTCATGAATCAGTAACATTTCAGATTATATAATAAATAGCCTTTGTAAAGCAGCACTGTCAAGGAGATGAGCATCTCATCCCTCCTAATTGAAATGCTCTACATTCACAGCAGTTGCCCTCATCTAGCTCACAGCTCAGATAATGGACACTGGCAGGAAACCATAGGAGGTTACAAAGTAAACTACACAAGGTTTTCCTAAATACTGTAGCGGCGAGGTAAGGCTCAATTCACTACCATAGATTGAATACCTCTATCCTTTTTTTTTCCAACCCCGAATTTTTCTCTTTATTGTGGTGATGGAGTGGTGTTCTCAAGAATATGGCACAGTGTTTTGTAATGAAACCCCAACAGTAACTACTGGGTTACATAATCATCCCCAAGATGTGAGAAGGTTCCCTGTTAAAGTACAGCAATACAATGCTAGCAGATAGATCTCCCAACATAAGAATGTTATATTTCAATTAAACTCTTGTTATCTACAATTTTTTTACTATGAGAAAAATTAAGGTGCTTTATAAAATAAAGACTTTCCAATATAATACTGTCAGGTTGTCATTAGACTGTTATTTTAGGTTCTTTCCATCTCAAATCATCTAAGCCTTTCTGCTCGACCATCTCTGATTTGCTTCAAAATTTTATAGTATCCATCCATCGACCAATAATGATTTCTACTAAATAATATCTTCATACATCAAATACATTTTAAGATACATTTTTTCAGCTCCTATGCTTTATCAAATCTGAAGCACAAATGTCAAATCTATTAAAGATAAAAGTCTAAACTTTTCACTGGCCTTTCTTACCATAAAATTGAATCATATTGCCAAAGACAGCTAGTGACAATTTCTGAATATTATATAAATATATCGCACTACAATAAAAAAACGTATACTTTATACTTATACTTAAATGCATGTAATACTTTATTACATGCATTTAAGGTTAACGTCAAAATATACTAACTGGCATTAAAAATGCAACAATGTAGCATGTCCATACATTTTACTTCCCTTTCAGCATTTGTTCCAGGCAGCATGCCGATCTCCTGATTGATGCTTACTCGTATTGTATCAATCACACTATGTGGACACAACAAATCGGATATGCAAGACTACTCTCATGAAATAAGCTACCAACTCCTTTTTCATTACTCTTTTTTTTTTTACTTGTCAGTTGTTTTGCTATGATTATTTGTATTTACAACAAAATTTGCAGTGGTAAAATATCTAGAAAAGCATTTGATATATGATATATGAATTTTTACAGAAATCATTATCTAGGTCAAAATTTTAAACCTCAAAAATTTTAGTCAAATAAGAGTTAGGTGAAGAGAAAATTTTGCTCATTTGAGATGGAACGACTCATAAGATAAGATATTACTCTTGGCCCAGAGATATCAGCCAAACGTTAACACTGTTCTCAGGTACACAAACACTTCACAAAGCACATCACACGTCTGCAAAAATCAAAATGTAAACCCTCCCAAAATTTAACAATGATCATAACACCTCTTAGGTAATAATTTTACATTGAACAATAACAATGAGTCTTTGCACTCGCTGAAGACAAAAAAAATAAAGTACTATACTATGTAAAAACATTGTTGTTTACACTATTTCTTTTCATTAAAGGCATCAATTTGTTTCACAGCACAGCCTCTGTTTGTTTGGACAATTTTAATACTGAAACACAAACTAATTTCTTCAGAAACCATCTTACACTGGACGTTAAATAAAGCCACCAATGGGCAGCTAGCTCACAAATTTCCGTGTTGCCATTTGGTCAGATTCGGAGACAAGCATTTGATATCATTTATGTGAAAATGGGGTTATTAAATGTCCCACTGCGCTTCATATTACACACAGTGTTATTCGCTGGGGTTAGTGGTTCCCTCATCTCTACAACAGAGGTAAATGTGAAGCTAGCATGACTAGTATTAATAGAAAAACAAGGTGAAAGGCAATGTTAACATCAAATATTTCCAAACATATTAATAGCGACAGTAAAAATATTCATGCATCAGAATGCCGCCCAATCAGTGCTGTTTCATGTTCAAATATTTTAACTGATACATCAGCACTGCAATGCTCTGAGTACCTCTTAACCTTGTAACTGTGTTTGTAGTGTTGGTGCCTTTTGGATCCTTTTTGGACCTTTGGATTTTGGATCATTTTAATGCAATTATCTAAAAGTAATGTGGCCATCCAAACATTCTGTGCTCAATTTCTAAGAGTGTGAAAGTGTCATTTAATTTAGGTCTAGTAGGTGCACCTTGCTAATCTAGTTACCTCATAACTCAAAAAGAAGTCTAGAAACTAATGGGTGACATCATCATGCTGGATACTTTTTTAGATACAGTCTATAATTTACTTACAGTTCAAAGTGTGAAAGTAAAAGAAGAAGAAAGAAGAGAAAATGTAACACACTTAGAGTATCTGGGATTAGATTACACATACGTGAGCTGAATTATAGATTTAGTTTGGTTGAAGTAAACATTTTTTGAATGATACTACCAGCTGATTGTGCAGGTTTATGATGAGTTGCTTTCTTTACTTGTCAAATTAAACTTTCCTGCTGTCACTGCTTTAAAGTAATTTCAAGTTTTGTGCTTAGAGTTTCAAAACAGAGTTAGTGAAGAAAAACAAAAAACAAACTCTGCTCTCCAACAGCTCCCTCAAGAATAACTAATATTGGGCAAGAATCCACACTGGAAAAGCCAAACAACCAGTAGCCAGGCTGACCCGGAGCATGTGCTGTGTGCATCTTTATCTTGCCCCAGTCATTCATCACAGCGCTCCTATGGCCATGTCTACATATGTTAGAAATTAATGAGCTACCGAGTCAATTTTCAGAGAGCACAGCTGATTTGACAGGCCTGTGTTATACCGCTTACCAGTCTCCCCCGCTTCACATTCCCAGCCCACATGGTGATGGAGCACGCTCAGTACAGCTGGTCAGACAACTCATCCACTCTTCTTAATGCCTTTCCTGTCTGTCTTTCTGTCTTCTCTTCCTGCTCTTGTTCTGTCCCGCTGTTCACAGCACTTGTACGCTTTCTATTCTCCCTCGACTGCCCTAAAGGCAAACGCTCTGAGTCAGTGGGCGTGAGTAACTCAAGACAAATATAATATCGCACACAGTGCACGCAAACTTCACACATGCAGATGCGTGTCTGTGCTGCATGCGCGTAGAAGACATGATATTTTAAATGGATGACGCTGACATATAAAATATATGCTGTCAGTATGATGTGAATATTTTAGTGTCCCCAAAGTGAACCAGCTTTTTTCATGTATTTTCTAAAATAAAAAAAATAAATCTGAAAATCCAGTGCAGCAGTCAGTATTGTTTTGTCTGGTTTCAATACACAGACACTTCCAAAACAGTCTTGTAAAGGACTCATTTGAAAAGAAAAAAGGGATGACAGATTCTGTCACTTAAAAAAAAATGAATATGTCAATATTTCAAGAAATGTGGTTTCTTTGCTTCAGCAATATACCACTATCATTTCTTCATGGCCCCAACCCTTTGGTGACCATACAATTATTAGACAACCTAAAAAGACACCAACAAGCTTCCCACAAGCCTCTTTAAAAACTAAATATGCTGTGGATCTGCTATAAATTACATAAACAACATAACACAGGCTCATTAGTAATAATTAGAGGTGCTGATAGGTGAGCTGTCCCTTATTACTTCCGTCTTGAAGCTAAGCTAATCAGCTACTAATCTGCAGCTTTATATTTACAACGCAGACACAAGAGTGGTATCAATTTAAAATATATCTATAAGCAAGAAAACTAAAAAGCTTACATATTTCCATAAAATGTCAATTTTCTGGATTCATTTTTTGTCCTAATGTAAGCTGTGGGTTGTTTTTTTTTTTTTTTGGTCATGTCTTAGTCCAAACAAGCACAAAGAGGCAGAGCTCTATTTTATCCACAGGTTCTCACAGGCTCTACAAAGTATAGCTTCCATAATGGTGCCATTATTTTCGCCGTACCTGACATTTAGCTATTAGTGGCGTCATTCTCCACAGTTACATCAGTATCTTGCTGCTTCTCCTTGTCAACTGTATAAAGCCATCATGGATTTCTGAAGGCGCTGCTTCCACACTTCTTCATCCATATTGCCCTCATTTCCATTTACAGTAGTGCTCCAGCTAAGCTGCTCTGTTATTGCCTGGAAGGAAGCACATGATAACTCCAGGGACAAGGAATAACAGTGAAGGCATCGGCATCATGGGGTTTCTGATTCCTGTTCTGCATAAATTGTAAGGTGCTTTGGATAAAAGCAGCAGCTGAGGGAGGAAGGGAAATGTGGATGGAGTGTCATCTACTTCTTAAGTGACTGACTGCTGGAGTGCAGAGCCCTATGAATATTGTGTCGCTTACTCATACTCATCATCCTTTCTTTGTCTTTTTATGTAACTGCCACCATCCAACACGACAGTAACACCACCACCAAAACATGAGGCACATAAGCCCCTTACTCTTTATCCACACTCTGCAGCCCACCGCTAGTTTAAGCTAGTCAACAGTATCCTACATTACTCACCCTCCTACCTCCTAACTAATCCATGGCCTGACACTGTACTTCCTTCAGGCATCAGCTTCCTCATCAACAGCAGCACACATGCACAAATAATATTTGCAAAACACAACACTGCACACGCAATATATCCACCCCCCATGCTCAGCTACCACTCAGGCTAATAATACAAAATCCTTCACTTATTAAACATGGACACAAGCGACCTCCGCACACATAACCCTCCACACTCAAAACCTGTAAACACTCTCTCAGATATGCAGGAGGAAAGACATTACTTACCATCTTCTGCCTGGAGTCGAAACAGAATGAGCTCCCCAGCACATGCACACACGAACACACACTTTTACACACTCGCTAACTGTGAGAGGGTGAGTGAGGAAGGATGAGCAAGAGAGTGAGAGAGAGAGAGAGAGAGAGAAAACGCGATAAGAAGGGAAGGCAGGAGCGGGAAGGATGCATGAGACAGACAGCGAGAGAGTGGCGAGGAAATGCAACAGCCAGAGAGACAATGAGGAGGAGGAGAGTGAGGAGGAGAGCATATAGCTGCACATACGGTGATGTGTGCTGTCCTAAATTGTACATGCATGACTGAGGTCTGTGTGTACAAACTGCTGCATTATCTGTGTGTGTGTATTTATGTGTGCGGGAGTGTGTTTTTCCCATGAGCCTTTCTATTGAGGGAAAATGACAGATGTGACTTTCTCCTCTTCATGATTCTCTTTCTTTCTTGCATCTTTCAACTTTATTCTGCCTCCTTCTGTCACATTCACACTGATTTGAGATGAGTGAACCAGACGGAGGGGAGAATGCTGAGGCTAATATGAGGTAAGCTACCGGACTCAACTTCTGGGATGGACAGATGAATAAAGACTGACAAAAAGACAGACATGCAGCACAGGCCAAGCTAGCTGAACTGTCCTTACTGTTCACTCCGTGTGCATTTTAATTTCCTTCCATCACCCTTTCGCCCCCTCCTACTCTCTCCCAGTCCCCTGTCCTCTCGAAGTTATTAGCTATCTATCCCTTTCACTCCCTCCCACTCTTTTCTTCTCTCCTTCTCTCTCCTTTCGCCTTTCTTACTTTCTCACTCACTCCATCATAAATCCTCCACACCTCCAGCAGGCCAGAAGACGAGGAGTCACATTTATGAGCCTTACTGCAATGGAGGAGGACAATAACACATATCTAGCACTATTGCCGCCTTGCTGAAGACACACACACACACCAGCAGACACACAAGTGGTCACTACTGTCAAGTTAAATCAAACATAATAAAACTTTCAGTAGAACACAAAGGCATATAAAAAATCCTATCTATCACTTGTGCAAGGGAATAAACCTTAAAAGAACGACGATACGAGCTGTAAAGAAGCGCCGGAACGTCACACTGCGCCTTCACTCCAACAGTAAAGTATCTCATAACACTCTCGCCCACTGCAGCATACAGTAAATGGTCAAACATAGTAGAGTAAAAGAAAAGACATTAAAGAAATCAATACATTTTACCTGTACTATGTGTGCTTTTATCAATTAAGTTTGATTAGGATCTTGTGACACTTAAGATCACTGTATATTATTTACGTCCGCTTTATACTATTAAACCTGTTCATAACAATTTACTGTACTTTACCGTCTCCATCGGAAAATCTGTCCCGGTTTGACATGCTGGACACGCATTAACCACTTTCATAAAAGAGTCCAGGCTGCACGCAGGGCAGCACCACAGGCCACACTGAATATGGGATTTGTGAATGGCAGTTTTTAATACCATCTCTAATGTATATGGCACAGTTATTGATCCTAACTCTTCACTTAAAGGTCACAGGTCACCAAACTGCATGCTCAGCATATTATCCTCATCTGAAAAGAAAGTACAGCCATACAGCATTTAACTGGCTTTAACTGAATTTTTAACTTTTTTTTTTCTTTTCACTTTTACTTTCATTCTTAATCACGTTCTGTTCTAAGTTGTGATACATTAAAATGAACTGAGGCCATTTTCAGTTATGCTTTTTCTTTCTAACATTCTTTCATATTACACTTTTAATGAATCCTGTTACTGTGTGAACTGGATAAAGGCGCTAATGACCGAGTGGCAATATCTGGGAACTAAAACATGAAGCTGAGGCAGAAATGCGAAAAACTGCAGTGCAACTTGAGGGAGACTCCAATTGTCAAGTCAACAAACACACAGATTCTCACTTTTTAAAATGCTCAGTTTTGCAGCACAGAAAATGAAGCACGCTTATAGCCTGGTACAAAAGTTTTTATACTGTAGGATTCTCTGCACTCTCCACTCTCTGTGGAATACTAAGCATTGCCTTACTGCTTCAACGTGCTATTAAGGTGTTAAGTAGAAGCCAGAAGCTGCTAATAAAATGCACTTGAAGTCAATGTCAGACTGCGCAATGCTCAGAAAAATGCACTAGTGGAGATGTTTGGCCATAATACACAGCACCACATTTGGTAAAAAACAAATAAAGCATGTCAGCACAAACAAACTATCCAGCACATTAGTGGAGGGATGGCAATTTGGGCTCATTTTGCAGCCAGATGAACTGGGCACCTTGCACTCATTGAGTCGACCATGAACCCCTCTGTATACCAACGTATTGTACAGTCAATATGAGGCCATCTGTTCAACAGCTAAAACCTGGGTGAAACTGGCAGCACCAGCACATCAACAGGAGAATAGCTGAAAAAGTACAGAACCAAGGTTTTGCAATGACCCACTCAAAGTCCAGACCCTAAACCAACTGAAATGCTGTGGAGGACTTTAACAGAGCTGTGTATAAGCTAATACGCACAAACCTCAATGAACTAAAGCAAGGTTGTAAAGAAGAGTGGGCCAAGATTATGTGAGAGACTGATAAAGTCACATAGAAAACAATTACTTCAAGTTATTGCTGCTAAAGGTCTAAAACCAGGCACACACACACCTGGCTTCATCTTCACAGTACCAAACTGAGCGTAGATGACAGGGTTAAAACAAACAGAGACACACCTGCACACCCACACTTTACCACAAACTCTTACATTTGAACAGTAAAGAGTCATATCTCCTGTTCAGGGTTAGAGAAGGAGAAATCTGCCATACAGACTTACAGATCATTGATCTGTCACGCATAGAGCCAGCTGAGCTGACACTATAATGGGGCATTCGCATACAGCCAGAGCATAAATCATTCATGTCCTGCTGACAGATCACTTCAGTTTGTCAGTGATGCTCTGTCACTCCATATTTGCAAGTGATGATGCTGTGATCTGAGTACAGACTAGGCCCAGGCCAAACTGCACGTGGATTCTTTTTTTCATACTCATGTCACACATCACGTTAACACGTTTGTTTGACTCCTGTCAAACTCTTGCAAGGGACAGATTATTAAGACTGTTGAAAGCCAAGCTACCCAAATATAGAACAAAATCAAAGTAGTTGCACTACGAGGAAAAAGGTGTGGAAAATTCAGATGAATGCTGAGGCAAACAAACAGCTGATGATTAAGTGAGAAAAATAAGAAATGTGTCATTTTAAATTTGTAATCAAACATGAATTTATAAAAATTTGACTCATTCCATCTCAAATCAGCCAGTTTTTTGAATATTTTAGGCTCGACCATCTTCAATTTGTGCACAAAATTTTATGATCCAAAGTTTGAACATATGAGTGAAATTTTAGTTTCATATATCAAATACTTTTCAAGAGAAATATATATATATATTTAAAAATGGTACGTCGACCCACTTTCAGGCTTCTTTTTTTTCGACGCTGAAATCTGCAGCAATGTTTGAACACGCATATCTCAAAAACTCTTAAATATAAAAGGCTGAAATTTTCACTGGTCTTTCTTAGCTTCAAAATGAATCAGAATCTGTCATTTAGAACAGACACATAAAAAAGTCTGAATATTGGCTAGATAAAATATGAAAAAACAAACCAAAAAACATCCAGCACTCCTGCAAAGTTCCATATTACAGCACACACTAATACAGATAAAGACAACTAGTGACAATGTCTGAATGATATATAGTTGGATTTCGCATTACTGTAAAATAAAGCACGTCGAATACTTTTTAACATGACATTTTTAAGACACAAAAATGAAGAAAACACCATTTTCATTCAAATTTCATGCTGTAGTAAGCAAATATGACAAGTTGTGTTGTACCACAAAAACAAAAATATTGATAGATAGTATAATCTGAATATAACACTGCTCTAGATGATACTATAATGACAACTATGAACAAATCAGAGATAATGGAGCAGAAAACTGTAAAATTCGAATGATTTGTGACTCGAGTGACCCAGGTCTTGAAAATGAATATTATGCACATATTTAACTATATTATTCTGAGCTATAATTAGAGTCTGGAAACTCCATACTTTTACTCTATTTTGACAGACAATCTGATAATTTTATTTTTGTGGTAAAACTTGTCATATTTGCTCAATACGACATGAAAGTTGAATGAAAATGTAATTTCTTTTGTTTTTGTGATCATGAAAATAATTTAATATATGAAGCTGAAATTTCACACCAGTCATTATATATGTATAACCTTTGCACCATAAAGCTTTTATGCAAATCGGAGAAGGTTGAGCAGAAGGCCCGTGTTGGTTTGAGACTGAATGACCCATTATTTCTTTTATAAATTTGCCTCTCTGAACCTTCAATGAAGATGTTTTCTCATTTTCCACAATCAATTGGCTAACTAACAGATAACGGGTAATTAAATTTACTGTAATTAAATTGCATTCGTGTGTACATTAATATTCCCTGTTGGTCTGCAGCAGTGAGCTGAATGTCAAATATCCCTGGTGAAGGTTACCGAAGTGGTTCGGGATGCAAAGTGACTCATGTCCTACATTCCAGAGGAGGAGGTGATTTCCATAAGCCCTGGCTTTGGCTCCAAAGCTATACATCAAACCACTAATAAAAAAATAAAAAAATAAATACTATAGGACCAGGGTGGAATGAGGTAGTGTCCTCTAGGTGCACAGCCAGCACCTGTGCAAAGACACCATCTGAGAGTGAGAACATTGAATATTTTAATCAAAATAAATGCCAAAATCTGACAAGCTGATGGGGTGTTTGGAACAGTATACAATATATAGACGGTAAATAATATTAGCTCTCGAAAATGTGTGGCGATCAAGGTGAAAGCTCTGATGGAAAGGGGAAGGTAGATGTACAGTAAGGGCAGCAGCCACTCTAAGGCAGGAGTATTATTTTGTCGCTCACATTCACATTAAAAAAGAGGGGAAACTTTAATTAAATACTAAAATATTTAATTCAATAAGCATGAAGAGCAAATCCAAAAGAACTACTGGCTATAGGGCCAAAAGATTGCAGTGATTATAAAAGTCTTTTACCAACAAGAAAACAACCTCACAATGTAAATGAAATATGGCATTCTCGTTTTTGGTGCTGAGTTTCGAACAATCAACTCAATCTAACGATAGGTAATCAATAAATGAGAGTGTGTAAGAGCAGCCACGAAGTAAATACTGATTAACCACTTCTTACTTTCCTTACTGGGGAATTTTAGCGCTTTTATTGGACGACTGACGAATCAGTGAGAGGAGTATTATACTGGATTATCAAGGTTAAATTAGATATTGCTTCAGATATTGCTTTCAGTCAATATTGGCAGCAAATGTGATGCTACCCAGAAATCAAACAGTAATGATTTCAGACACTTTGAGTTCAGCCAAATGTTCATGCACAAATGAAACCTGCTGTGACTGCTGCATAAAACACAGAGAATCTACTTACATATCAACTTGCTACAGCAACAGCTCCAGGGATTTTAAGAGACTACATCTTTACAAAAACCAAAATAACAGCAAGAAAAAAAACCTCCCAAACTTTATACAAATGAACATATAAAGCCTAAATAACTAACCACTTTAGTGAGAATAAGAACAGGAGACATAACCCCAGAAAACACTGGCAAAACACACACACACACACACACTGTCAACCATCCTCTGAATCAAAGCCCTATCTCCCATATGGTTCATTAATCCAAACTCACCGTTACGTAACTGTACTAAATGCTCACAAGAGTGGAAGGGTACAACTACTCTCTGTACATCTTGTGCATGTGCATGTGGCATCTTTCTGTGTGTGCACAAGTAAGAAACCGTATGACAGAGAAAGAAATCTGGTTACATGAATGGTTTGTAAAGTTGCTCCTGGGCTGCATGCTGTGTGGGGTGTGTGAGAGCAACACAGACACCTTCTGTCTGGAGGATGTGAGTCAAAATGTATTACATGCAGTGTTTGTGTGCATTCCAAGTTGCCGTGCTGCAGCAGACAGACAGGTCTGACCATCAGTTCGTTCCACACTTTGCACTTACGCACAGACTTTATACATGCAAATCCTTGCATGCAGGATCCAAACTCACACACACGGTGCTGATGTGCACATTTAAAAGTGACTTCATTATTGCAAACACATTTGCTATCACGCATTTGCTATGCCTTGAAAACACATAAGACTGCATGCATAGTGCCATAACTTGACAAATGTTACCTGAGCGTAAAGTGCTAACACACCACATCCATGTGTATTTATGCATGTTTCTATTAGGCAAATAATAAGTGGCCCTTTTGCTTCTGTTTTGCTCTGTGAGCTGAGGTGTCGGATTGGCATGTACAGAAAAAGCAGCAGCAGCTCGGGCAGTGACAAGATTAAGACCTACTTCATACCTTTTCTTCTCAAAGCCACAACACAGCCTTGCCAACAAGACCTAGCTAACAAACTAACACAGCCCACAGTGGCACATGAAATGCATCAGTGAACAGAGCCATTCTGGCTGTGGCTCTAGGGACATTGTGTACATACTGTCAGCAGCCGCTTGCAATGTGGGAATTTCAAAGAACATATGGCAGCTTGTCGCTGGGTAAAAGCTCGTGTCAGAATCTAAACAAGCTAAAAGCTGTACCTAGAAAAGCCATTAACTGCCTGTTATCTGCCATTCACAAAAACACACATTCCCAGGCATGCACAGTACACACAAACCCTGAATACCATGGCTGGAGTGTGATCATGACAAGCTGGCGATAACCCAAATGGGGTCATTCGCAAAGTAGGGTGGAGACACACGTGTGCTTGGGTGTTGCGGGAAAGGAATGGCGTGAGGGCTACCTCGATGCATTAGTGGAGCCAGCAGCAGCATTAAAGCTCCCCACTGTCCAATTATTTGCAGCTCCACACTCTGTGGCTCAGTCGAGGTCAAAAACACCTTGGCTGAGTCTGAGGCTCTCTAAATGTGATCAGCGGGATAGGTTGCGATCACTACAAGCTGTGGACCAGAGCTAGAGGAAATCTGGAGAGGAACAAAACACAACAAAAATGCGTGGATTACACCTATAGACTGTGCATAGCTGATAAGCGTATTTGAAAAGATAAAGATTTGCATTCTTTCTAATGCCCAGCAGGGGGCGACTACCTTGCTTAAAAAAGAAGTCAGGCCTTATAAAAGTCTATGAGAAAATTACCTTAAATCTCATCTGATTTAATACAGTGAAAAACAATTTCCCTAATGGACTTACGGCTTCAATCATTGGTTTTCAGTTTTATTCATAACAGCATAATATTCATTTTGTAAGTCATGGGCCCTTTTAGTGTCAAAAAGAATGATAAAGCAGGGTATTCTTTAGGTTGTGGCTACCGTGTGATTGATCAACCCAACACATGCCACTTATGACCTAAAAGGCAGTCTCAAGGATTTAAAAGCAATTCCACAAATTAATGCCCACTGTGTATGAGGAAACCATAGACTGACTATAAACCTGAATGCTCCAGAACCCCAAATATCTGCTTTTGTAACGGTGCTTACATTTGCTGATGACCAGTTAATCAAGTGAATTTGATCAGCAGCATCTCACTGATACTCACCCTATTAATTTCTATGGAAACAGTAGGGCTGAGCTTTTTCACATGATCATAGCTGTTATCTTACTGTCTGAAAATCAAAGATAACCAATAACAAGTACTGTCCAACTGCAGTATATTTTTAACAGCATGCTGCATGCTCTCTGCTAGCGCTGTTCACCTTTTTAGGGCTTTGTTTTTTAAACTTTTTTGGACCAATCAGCAAAACATTAGGAATTGTTCTAGGGTCAGTAAAAGAAAGAAGAGAATCAGAAACTGTATTTCTAAGTTTAGTGTTAGTGTGTTCATATTTACACACAAAATAATAAAACCCAGAGACAAGGAACTGTGAAGGGTCATTGAATGTTTCAGCAAAGAACTGATATTCACATACCATCTTCTCAAAGTTATTAACCTCAGACCTACAGTGTCTTGCTCAGTGGCCTCTTGGGAGGATGAATATTTTCAAGATTCATTTTCACCAAATAAATTTAACAGAATCCTTACTCACCACACCATGTCATGACTAGCTTCTCACTGCCTCACATCTTGCTGCTTATTTATACTTGCTGAAGGACCAAATATCTTTAAATATCTACATATCTGACAAGCCTGTTAGAAATTACTTGCAGTGATTTATCGCCTGTCTGACCTTTCACCACTCCATGTACACCCAAACACAGCACAGCAGAAAGAGAGAGCACTCTTCATGGCTGTTTCCTCAGTTGCATGACCCATCTATGCACCCTCCCTCCCTCCTTTGCTAACATCCCATCCCTCTGTTCCCATGGCAACCCCACTCAGCTATTCCCATGGCACCTGCCTGCTGTCCGGGAGACACACGGAGACGCGACACTGACAGATGAGGTGAGAGAGAGAAAAGAGAGACAGAAAGAGAGACTTGACGCCATTTGGCATTTTAAAAACCTGCAGGAGAGATCAGTTAAAACAGTCTTTTCACAAAGAATTGTGCAAATGTTCAGTTAAATAGCCACAACGAGACAATGCCAGGGGAAAAAAATGGGAATACATATAGACGACATGTTCAAGTATCCTATTAAAGCAAGCCCAGAGCAAGTGCATAAAACTGCAGTGAAACCTGCTAAATAATACTGTTAGCATCCAAGCATAAAAAACCACAACCTGCTGTCTCCATAAACACACTCACACACAAACATATAAAACACATAGAAACAAACACAAAAGATACAGAGAAACACAGACACTTATGATGCTAAGACACTGAAACCAGTCATTGAGTTTGTGTGTGCGCTGTTTACACAACATAATCATTTTACACAACATCACATTGCCATTTACTAATAATCCGATTTTAATTGTGGAAGACACAAAAAATAAAGATTTTAAAGAAAACATATTCCTCTCTATATTAAAAAGAAATAATATGATGAACTCTTGGTTTTGTCCAGAATTCCTATTCCTGTACAAGTCTATAAGCATTACATGTTTGAGTCAGAGCATGGCAAACACAACTGAGCTGTGGGAGACAAACAGTAGGGCTGAGCAGAAGGGAAAAATGGGCTAGGGGCAGCCTTTGTTTGTTTGTGTGAGCATGCATATGTGTTGCTGGAAGTGTATGTCCTTGTACTTCTATCCCGGTGAGAACCAAGTACACAATCTGATTTGGGGCTTGGGTTGAATTACATTTACAATTAGTATTTACAATCAGATTTAGAGGTGCTTTAGGAACTGAACCAACCTTTAAACATTAGAGTTTTCTCTTGACCTTGACAAAAACACTCAAGATCTACTTACCAGTTTTTCAAGAGTTCAGTCAGTGTCTGCAGCTTGCTGACATTCAAGATCAGTAGCTGTCATTACTGTGTTCATACCAATTTTAATATCTGTATGTCCTTTTTGGCTCAAACGTTAAGAATAAATTAGACAATTTGGGGAAACCTGAATGTAAAAGAATGGAAGTACTTAAACAGAGAACCTTGAAAAGCGCTTTGAACAATGCAGGAACCATCGAAAACATTCTTTCCAATCGAGTTTCCCCTCTACATGCACAGATTATGAATCAAATTGTAGACAATTTTTCTTCTTCTTCTGTTTTTCTGTTTATGTTCACTGGCTGTTACTAACGTTTGAAAAAATCATGGACTGTATATTAAAGATGGATGCAGCCACTGTGATGTCACTAAGTGGTCCTTCGAGGAACCCTCAAGA
This sequence comes from Etia nguti, assembly GCA_015106755.1. Classification (NCBI taxonomy): domain Eukaryota; kingdom Metazoa; phylum Chordata; class Actinopteri; order Cichliformes; family Cichlidae; genus Etia; species Etia nguti. The sequence continues at coordinate 3,557 of VUQG01029395.1, read as the reverse complement.
TGCGTTTTAAACCGAGACATGTAGAAAGAAGAATAGATCAGATTTATTTAGCTGCTGTGCAACCTTTTTCAAATGCCCACAGAGTCACGTGTTGGCAGACAGCAGCTAGTCAAAGCAGAATCCAGCAGACCCAATTTTACTTCCCATAGTAAGATACCTCACTCGGTTCTCAGAGAACCAGAGTTATGCTGGTTACCAAACATTTTTTATAGATTATACAAACCGTGTCCAGAATTAATGAGTGGTTTTTTCAGAGGTGCTAGAAAGCATTTGAACTTTTGGACAGAGCTGGGGTGACTGTTAAATAAGTTAATTAAGCTATAGGTTGTAAAGATAGCTGCATTTTCCATGAAAAGCAATCCTGTTTCATATAACAGCTTTATAAACAGCTACTGAGCTTATCCATCTAAAATTCTATCTGAATGATACCTCCATGAGCAACAAGAGCTAAAGCTCAGCTTTGGTAAAGTTCCTCGAAGTTTGCTTAGGATTATCGGTATTGTTTGTTCACTTGCTTTAAGTCTGTTTTTCTCTAGATCTGTTCTTTTCACAACTGAGCTGCAAACCTTATATGGCTGATGGTTAACGTAGCATTTTAGATTCCCTGCTAGTGTAATTACATGCTGATGTGTGCCACTGCGGGTACTGTATGTTTACTTACTTTGGGTGTGGGACAAGAAGCGGTAGAGAGGCGGGAGGTGGCCTGGGCACGGGGTGACTCTGAGGGCGTGGTGCTGAGAGAGGCCGCGTCCCTGGGCAACACCTGCACACCCCGCGAGATAATGGAATCTGGGATCTGAGATCACATGCACCCAAACACAAACACACATGCATATAAACACCACGCACGCACATACACACACATACCATGAACCCATAACACACATACTGATATTGAAAATTCAAAAAGCTGCACATGAATAATTCCTTCAAACCTATACACATGTAACATGACCGTGACGACAAAGTCTTTCAACATTTTTAATAAAGCGCTAGAAAAAATAGGACCTGATGATAAGAACATTGATTGTGGCTGTTTGGTGGAGTCTTACCAACATCTATCTATGACTGGACAATGAGATGAGATGTTAGACTGAGAATGGAGTCATTAAGCAGGGTCCAGGCTGCAGACTGGAGAAGTATGGAGACGTACTTGATGTTACATGTGAATGCACAGAGTATACACAAACCTCCACACACAAACACAAAGGCAGACAGTCACGACACCATGATATATGTTAAAGTTATCTAAGGAGCTTCTTTACATTATACCTCTCATCCGAGAAGCTTCTTCAGTTCTAAGACTAAATGGTGGAGAGTCTATGATTTAAAGCGCTAGTCTGAGTTGTCCCTTAAGAGGGTCGTTGACCCAGTATTGATCATGTGCCTCATCAAGGTGTGAAAAAGGGTGTGGGTCATCATCAGCAGAGGTTTCAGGTGAAACCATTGCGAGACCTTGCCTCACCCAATCATGTGACTTATTGAGATCAACTGACACAAGATGTGAGTGGGCGTTAGGGTGTCTGGGAAGGGATCTCAAAACTGGATTATAGGGGGCAGACAGTTGGTGTTGTAATGCTGATGTTAATGCCACAGGAGGTTTAGAACTCTCCATTTATTGAGTCAGCATGCTCAAGTTCAGTGAGATCTTTAGAAACACCCATTCTTTCTCAAACGCTTGTAAAGACATAGCTAGATGCTTGATTTTACACACCTGTGCCAATGGGACTGAAAACATGTGAATTCAATGATGATGCAATATGGCCCAGTACTTTTGTCCATATAGTGTATCTGCATTCTGCAAAAGTAAATATCATGGCAGTATCTTATCTGCCTGGATGAGCAGCAGTTATGCATAACTGCTTTCTATATCAACTCTCAACTTCAAAGAAAGATCAGAAAACATACTTTGCAATTGCTATTTATATCATTTTTATAATTACATCTCACTGGCACAGCCTTTGTTATATTCAGTTATTATATTCAACAATTTACTAGTGCTGAAAGTACTACTTTAACATTATCTTGTATGAATGACATGTGAACATGTAATGACGATGAAATGGATGAAATCATATCTGACAAAAATGTAATTTTAATGGAACAACCAACCCTCCCCTCTCCTCTCCTCTGTCCTGGTACCTTGGCGGCAATAGATGCGGCGGTTATGTGGGAGGAGGAGCTGTCCTCGGTGGAGGCCACACCGCTGTCCTTCTTTTCCTCATCCTCCTCCTCACATTGCACGCCTTTATCCTCTGTCTGGCGGCGTGGCGAACTGTTTGGAGGTGGCGAGAGGGGCGGTGGTGGTGAAGGCAAGTCCTCCAGCTCGTCTGCTGCCTCCTTTACCTTCACCACTGCGTCCCGAAGAAGGTCGATGGCGTGCGGCAGCGCTGGAAGGATGAACTGGAAGCATTCCTGGAACAGATTAAGCACAGTTGTCCTAATGAGGGTTTAAATCATGGCACAATCTCATCTAATAGCTGCCAGCATGAAGAAAGTGAAGGTTGGTTGAACACATTTGAGTGTTATGACCTGAACCTGAAGGACTTTTTCTGTCAGTGGAAGAACAGATTTACAGTTGACCTCTTTCACAAATATCTGTATCAGTTTTTCAAAGCGATGTTGTTTTTTCTCACTAATTAGATTAAGTTTTCTCTTCCTGTAAATTTTAATCAACATTGAAGTCGTGCTAGTTAAACTCAACATGGTCAGGTCATACAGGACTGACAATATTCTCAAAATTACAGTGTCACTTCTAAAATCTATCAGGAAAATGAGAAAATTATGTTCTTAGGCTTGGAGGCTTTTAATGTAGAAAATACATAATAAAAATGTGAAAGATTAACTTATATATTAACAGTGTTGGGGAATAACGGAATACATGTACCTACGTTACGTATTTAAAATACAAAATATGAGTAACTGTATTCCGTTACAGTTACTTTGTTGAAATAAATGGATTACACAGCGGTCTTTTCCTGTTTCATATGTTAGGCTATCCCCTCTCTAACCCCTCTCTAATTTTGGTAATTCCATGCATTGCCGGAAACCCAAACAAAACATGCAAATAAAGGCTCTGACATGAAATCTGACCGTGCAATCCAAACTCTGTTTGCCAGCAACCAAGCTGCTCTCAGCATCAAAAGATTCCACCTCCAACCTAAAGAAACATATGGAAGTAAGTTCTTTAACACTGGCCTATGATTTATACAGGCATAAGACAACCATCTAACTTAAGAGATGAACCAGCAATGAACCAACTTAGCAAGGAACCTTTTTCAAATTGGATATTTAGGCAATTATTACCGAATATATCACAGTCGGACACCAACAAGGTGATTCCCAAATAACTATTAGTCTAAAACTCTCGGTGCAGTGGCTAAACTCAGCCGTCTGTTCCTTGCTATTCAGCTGTGTGAAAACTATAACTTTAATCTCAGCCAAACCGATTTTATCAGGAACAAATAAAACACTGAAAAAAGCCAAACAATAACATTTTTAATTTATCTAAGTGACATATATATCATGTTTAACCTGAGTAGCGAAAGACAGTGCGG
>VUQG01029392.1:0-49518 GCA_015106755.1 Etia nguti | reverse complement strand
TGGGGTGAGAGAAGGAAAACAGGATAAAGACATGCTGTGGAAGAGAGACAGAGATTAATAACAGGTATGATTCAATGCAGAGAGGTCTATTAACAGAAAGTGAGTGAGAAAGATGACTGGAAAGGAAAAACTCAATGCATCATGGGAATCCCCCGGCAGCCTACGTCTATTGCAGCATAACTAAGGGAGGATTCAGGGTCACCTGGTCCAGCCCTAACTATATGCTTTACCAAAAAGGAAAGTTTTAAGCCTAATCTTAAAAGTAGAGATAGTGTCTGTCTCCTGAATCCAAACTGGAAGCTGGACTCAGCACCGCTTCAGTTTACGTTCCTGGTACAGGTTCGGAGAGGAGAGGAGAGCCCCACCCTGCAGGAAGACTCTGCCCCCCACACTGCCAGAGGAGCGTGTGCAGATGCTTCCACTCAGTCCTCCTTTGAACACGCCTTAGACAAACTGAGCACGAGCACAAGCGCTGACCAATGATCACACCTGAGCAGGTCGGTCTGAGACCGACCTGGAGGACGTTCAGGAACCAGGTCATGAAAAATTTACACAAGTTTTTGTAAAAGGTCAAAGGTCAAGTCTGGGCAGCCACAGATGCAGACTGCAGCAGGATTAGGTGGAGACAAACAGACCTGATGTAGCTGCTGTTTTTAATAAACCCCCCACTTATTTCTCCATCAGTCCTGAACTGACACATTAATCTGAACAAAGAGAAGCTTGAGCTGACCCACAGAAGGAGGCGATGATGATGTGGAGGAGTGCTTTTCTACGAGGAGAGGAGAGTTAGTCTGAAAATAAAATTACACCAAACACTGAATGAAAGATAAGACCTACAAGCTCAAAGGTCTGATCACAGATGTGGCACATACTGGTCTGACTGAAAGTAATACTGCACCACTGTAAAGTGAAATTATTATACCTGTTGACGACCTTACTCATATGTTACAGCAGCAGGGGAACTCTGAATATGACATGTCTGTAAAGGTTCTCAGTCATCCAGGTCATCGTAGTCTAAGGAACTTGAAAAAAAAAGCGTCTGGACTTCTTTAAGTTGCATGAAGACGTTTCACCTCTCATCTGAGAAGCTTCTTCAGTTCTGGGAGGGACACTCCCACAGGGCTTAAATCTGGGACTCTCCACCATTTGATCCTAGAACTGAAGAAGCTTCTCGGATGAGAGGTGAAACGTCTTCAAGCAACTTAAAGAAGTCCAGACGCTTTTCTTTCCAAGCTCCTTAGACTACGATGACCCAGATGACTGAGAACCTTCACAGACATATCTTTTATTTAACATTATAATGAAATGTCTTGCAGTAAACATTGGATAGCAGACCTCGAGTACTTAAGATTTATTGCTGCAAAAGCTTTTATCTAAATGCTTTTGCATATCTACATAAACAAGATGTTTATCACAAGCTACTTTTAGCTGGTCCCTTGTTCACAATAGGTCACCACACAAGATACCTCTGCATGTTTGATTTGGCTGTTTTGGTTTTTTACACCTGGCGCCCTTCTATTTCTATGTATTAAAGAAAAAAACGTTTTGCAGTGATAGACGAGAATTGGCTAAAAAATGTGATTCTGATTTCTGTTTTTAAATAATTCTTTCTAGAAAAATGAGAAGGTGAAAAAATAGTTTGGCCACTTCAGGGTTAAACTGATTCGTAGTAAACTGCCATCACACATGTCAATTTAGATATCGTCAAAGAAAAAGCTCTGAATTGAAATGAAACTCCATTGAAATGCTCTCATTTTTTTTCCCTCACTGTCATCCTGCCCATTTACCTATGCTCAGGGGATCCAGGATGAAACTGAAACACCTAGACAATGTCAGCTGAAGAAGACAGGTGAGAGAGACACAACCAAACACTAATGTCTGTGTGAATTAGGCAACTGGGAAGAGACCTGGATCTCATTGAGAGGAGGGAAGAAAAGCAGCTCCTGAATCCCTGTAGAAATGCAGACAATCTGAAGCTTCATTTAGGTCTCTCATTCATTTATTCCTTCATTTATACCTTTTTTTATCTTCACATGAGTAAATGCAACTTCATGTAGACAGCGTAACCAAAAAATGGGAAATATAAAGTTATATTAGCTATTTTATATATATTACTAATAAAGCTACATATCAAACATTATAAGGACTTCGTAATAACCTTCCTTTCAGATGCATTGAAGTGAAAGCCGTTTGAAGGGTGAGAATTTGATTTCCAGTGGGTTCACTTATAGTGCGATCCAATTTTGGAGGCCTGTGGGCCAGACACAGGTGGAGCCACAATAATAATGACATATCATTGATCTCTTTTGTCTAATGTTAGTTGTCGGCTTGTCTGCCATTTCGGCATGCTTCTTAAAATTTGGCTTTGAAAAGTTGCCGCAGACCTGATCTTGACGGGGTTTTTTCTACATGGTCTGTTATTAATGGAGAGTGTCTTCTGGCAGTTCATGTTCATTTTTTTGAGGAGACAGTTCCCTAAAAAATGCCAAAACTTTACTCAGCGTCACATCAGTTCTCCAAATGAATGTGAAATTGGCACCTTTCAAAGTTTTCTGCCAGAATCAAACAATTTCCTGTACAGCATCCTTGAAAAGAATTCTACATTCTTATCTTCACACTTCTTAACAACAAAAACTCTTTACACTGTCTCTCTTGATCAAGTCCCCATCGCTATTGTGACATTTACTATATCTTTGGACTTGTCACACTACAGTAAGAAACCGTCACGTGTGGCAGTTTCCTTCTTTCAGTTGGTCCTGCAAACCTTCCTGACATGCCTTTTTATTTAATCTTCAACAAGAATGTTGAGATACTTCAGCGGTCTTCTTAGAGTTTTTACACAATATATATTCCTGAATTGGTAAAACACGTAGGATACTTTTCTATCTACTCCTGTCTTTGTACGTAGGTCAAGTCAAAAATGTGTGTCAGGGCAAGATGATAGAACTGGTTTTGTGTTAGCAGTCTGTAGCCCGCAGCTCCTGCTCTACATTTAAGGCAGTAGAGTGTATAAATGTGGATAGAAGTGTAGGTCAATAATAAGAAAAAATAACAGTGTGCCTATGGGACAGTGGAAATATTTTAATAGTTCCTTTTCTTAGACAGCTTATAGCACATAGATATCACTTTGGCTTTATCATACAGTGATGACAGGTTTTTAAAGGATAAAAGGCAGGATTCTACATTGTTTGCCAGTCCATTGCAGAGCTAAAACAAAGAGACAGGCAACCAATTCACACTCACAACGGTGGACAACTTAGAATCACCAATTAACCTAACCCCATTAACTGCATGCTTTGGGACTACAGGGAAAGTATGGAGTACCCAGAGAGAAGCAATGCAGGCACAATAAAAGATGAAAACTCCACACAGAAAGGCTCCAACAAGCCAGTGGATTTGAACAGAAGACCTTCCTTTTGTGAGACAGCTGTGCAGCACACTAATAATTTCAGAGCGTTTACAGTTTGAATTTTAAACAGAGAACATACTCACTCCTAGTATGCCCTTCATATAAGGAAACGTAGTATGTCTTTATACTATCGACAAGCCTCTAGACTGTCCCTGAGGTCTTTCTTGAAACAAAGCAACCAAAACGGCCCATTGGTTTGACCTTTTTCAGGCCCCGAAATAGTGGCACCTCACCAAATAAAGAGGTTAATTCCAAAACAATCCATTACTAGCTTTATTTAAAACCTTAATAAATGGGCTTCAGCAGTTGAACTACCTAATGTCTAGATAAAGAGATGTTATTCTAGGATTACTGGGAAAAACTAAGAGCATCTCAAAGCAGTTTAAATCGGTAGAAACTCGCAACATGCTCTTTTTTTTCTTCAGATTTTCTTTACAGTCAGAATTCCTTACAGACAGTGGATAAATGAATTATTAACTAGTCCAACAGTAGTTTCACTGCAGAAGAGCTCGTTTTAGCTGACAACATGGGTTCTTTTTCTGCCTTTTGAATACTGGCAACTGCTATGCTCCTCTGGAGAAATATAAAGCTGCTTCTTCCCGTCTTGTTTTATTTGGGCTGTAATTTTCTAGTTTTGTTTCTCTCCTGAAAGAGAATTGTTACTGTAATGGGCTGCTGTCACTTACTGTTAATGAACAGTGTAGGGACGCCGTTTTTCTCCTCTTTATTTCATATGCATGCAGTGAAATGTCTTTGTTTTGTTTTTTTTTTACTCTTAGAGAGAACTGTAGGGAATTAAAATATATATTATCATCAAAATAAATTCCCTTTCTAAGTGTGTGGACCAGTAAAAGTTGGCTGATATGTTATTTTTGTTTGTTTTTTTAAATTTTGCTCTAAGGGTGGCCTGCTCCATTTCAAAATAAAGTCATGAATTTTATAGTGCTGAGTCTGTTATGTGACTTTGCTGCTTAACCATCAAAGAGGACTTTTGTGAGGCTGCCAAAGCAAAGGTGAGAAACCTTTCATGGAACGGGTGTGAAAGAAAGAAAGGAGATAAAGAGGTGCAGCCAGTCTCCAAGCACAAAGAGACCTAAAAATTATATGCCATGTCTGCAACCTGAATGAACTGCCACCAGTAAATGGAAAAAAAAATCAGCTGACACAGAAATGAAAGAAATTAAATTAATACATCATATGACATTTTTAAGTCCATCAAAAGGACCGTAACGGTACATGAAATGGCATTTAATTAATGAGGTTAGATATTTGAGAGGTATTATATTTTGTGAGCTGAGCAACTCATAAAGACACACAAGAGAGCTTTGCAGGTGACAGAAAAGCTTTGTATGTATATATGTTAATGGACCGCGTGCAGTTCAGAATTGAGTTGTGTTGAAGGTAGTATGTCGAATTAATGGAAAGTTTCAGTTTTAGGATAAGCGGAAAAGTAAACCACGAAATAAAACACAATAGCATGTATCCTTGGCTGATTTTACAGAATTCCACCTCTTGCTCAGTGTTAGCTAAAAAAAATGTTCCAACCCCTCTACAACACTTGTTGGAATAATGGTTAAGAAAATGGATCGATGTATGCCTTAAATTGAGCTTGCAGAATAATTTGGGAGCCGGTTTAATTTTCTTGTGAACCAAAAGGTTCCCAACCATTCATACTCAAAGTCACTGATATTATTAAGCTGCAGAGGACTTTGAATTTCATCAGCTTGTTCTCAGCTGTCACTCCCCTCTCTGTGACATTTCTTGATTAACTAAGCACTCTACAGAGGATCAGACACATTTTCAAGTGCTCTGAGTTTATGTACATTTAGATTTACTCTCATTTTACATAATTGCTAGATTCATACTTTGCAATTTATTATTAAGTATGCAATTAGGGTAGATTGCTTCCAAAGGACTTCATTCTGTTTTTTTGAAATGTCGTGGCTACATTCGAGAAGAGATTTCAGAAATAAAATGGTTGCTGTAGATGCTTAAAAATTGCTGTGCTTACAGTTAAAGTACAAAAGGGTATTGTGACACATGCCTGAGCAGCAGAGGCAGAAATAGAGGGACTTTAAGCTTTTTAAAGTCCAAGCTTCTTTTTGTGTTTCTTTTACCTTTACAGCAATGAAGCGGCATGTTTAGAGTGCACCCAAACTGAGGAACAACTCAAGCTCAGAAAAAGTAACAAACTATAAAAAACATTATATGCACTTTATATTGTAAGGTAGACCATACAATAAAAGGAATCTGACTGTAAAAGGATTCCAAAAGGACCTGGAGTGGTTTGGCAGTTCCTGGATCCAAACCGGGTCCACGGATAAGCAAGGTTTGAAGGGGGAAACAAACAATCAAATATAAATCCTAAAGCTGTAATATTTTTAAACATACTTTTCTTAGAATTTCATATGTGACTTGGGACCAACACACAAACAATACAGGAGGTCAAGGTGTAATTATCTCACAGTCACACGTATACTTCTCATTGGATTGACTGAATTCTCTTAGTAGATGACAAGCGAGAACATTCACTAAAATACTGGAGTAAAGAGAAGAATTCTGGTCTTTGAGTATTAAAGAGCTAAAATGGATGAGCTGCTTGTAAGTCTCTGCAAGACAAACAAGAAAGGCTGATAGCAAACTATATTCATATTGTCATGAACGCACAACACAAGTATGCGTTTATAATACAGTTAGTGCACCATATTTAGTGAAATCTTAACTTTTAGGTAAATTAATGAATTTACAATTATTATGTTGACACTTATATCATTATATTATCTTACTTTTATACACAAAAAACATAAACAGCATCACTCACCGTTAGGGTTGAGTCAAATCTTCAGTGTGGAGGAAATACAACACCCAAAATTTGGTAGAGGAACTGAAATAAAGCAACTTTCATTAAGGTGAAACACTATGAACCCAAGTTATCACACACTCGTAAGGTTTTGCGTTGCTTCTCTGAGGTAATCAGAGTATCTCAACTGTGCCTATCCCCAAAATAACACAATGACCTTTCTTTTGACTTGAGCTAGAGGAAAGACTTCCCTGTGTCTCTGTCTGCTGTCTAGGCATCTCTCAGAGGAGCTCCACATTCCTAATCTCTGTGTGCCTCCTTTCAGAAAGTCTCAGATTGTGCTGTTTCATTTGCTCCGCAACAATCTAGGCTATGTTGCTTTGCAATTGGAAATTTCTCCCTTGTTTAACATCTAGCTTGGCTGCAGCACAGGTGAATGTGTTGTGATCTCTTCTGGCCTTTCACAGTTAACATAGCTGCCTTTTCATTAAAAATGCTACATGACTATGACACATTTGCCGATTATATGGATATTGCATTCCTGCTTACAAATACTAATGAATTGTAGTTTCTCTCCTTTTTCTTTGCATTAAGAAATTGTCATGAGAACAATACTCCAGTAAACATCTACTGGTATTGTAACGCTCTTTAAACTGAACCTATAAATACTTAACTATAGTGTAGCATATTTCAAAATGCCTCAGCCCTCCAGGTACGTCAAACCAAAGAACATCTTGACTGTATAGCTGTTGCTTAAAAAAACACCAATTGTATTCATTCAAATGCCACAAGTGCATTTTTCCTGTAAATACAGAAATCTCCCACATTTCCTCACTTTATGACTCATACAAGGTAGTTATCAGCTGTTTTTTTTAATAAGCATCAGCTCATGTTGAATGCATCTGCAGCAGAATCTGCAGCCTGTTCACTTTGTCATGTCAGCGACTATGAAATCTCGACAGCTTGTCATCTGAAGCTTCTCACTGGGCTCCTATTTTTATTGCAGTCACAAGGGAAAAAATCTGGCACAGTCCCTCTTTGTTTACTGCGCGCATAAAAGATATGGATGACTATATGTATGTCCTCATGCATGTAATTGTTATGGGAACCGATTCTTCAGTCAGAAGTCAAATCAACTGAGTAATTGAATAAGACATGTTAAACTTCCCTTTAGTCCAACAATGCACATTTCTTGAACCCCAAGAATTGTATCACTACTGGTGTGGCAGCAGAGAGGGCTTACACAATCCATTCATTGTATAATTGCATTTTATAATTACGTCTTTTGTCTGCTGCTGAAGTCACACAGAGCACCTGAGTAAGTCTGTTTCAAACCATCAGTCAACTGTTCCATTAGCCTGTTGTTAGTGAGCTTGATGATAAGGTTGGAAATTATTACATGAGAAGAGTCAAGATTCTGGGGTTTACTAGTGTGATCTTAGATAATAACAGTTACTGATCAGCTAGTCCAAAAGTACTTATTCTGACCATTGCCTTGCTATTGTCGCTATCCTGAACAGTAATATCAGATAAGCTTTGTTGATGCATTCATTGAGTTGCCGCTGACCTTTTCAGGATACCGGTTAGGTTGTGTTGTAGTCACATGCTACACAAAGCTAAAGTTGCACGCATGCATTCGGGCTCATAGTTCTTTTGTGTTAACCCTTAGCAGTTATATAAAAATAAACCATGTGGATGTTAACCTAACCCTAAACAGGTTTTCATTAATCTGGTGATGGATGCTAACAGGTCAAAATGCTGCTTAAAAGGCATGGTCAAAATGTAGTTTTGGCAATGAGTCTGTTCTTTCCTTTCCTATTAAAAATGGTAAAAAATCTATTTTTTTATTACATTGATGGTGATTTTTGATTAGAACAGCTGTTTTCAAACTGTGGGCCACTAGAGGTGGGTGTGGAAAATCAGGTAACGAATATGAATTGAAAGTAATTCAAAGAAATATCATTTTATTGGGAAAAAATAAGAGTTTTCTGATGTTGATGTGCTAGGGCCCCTCCTCTACAATACACTGGATATTTGTTTTGCCAGCATTATGTTAAAGCGGACTTGCAAAAGTTTCACTATACTGTATGTTTAATTCACGACTAACTTTTTTATGCAGGATTAATTTCTTTATGAATTTAATTTTAGTCATTTTAAACTCAATTAATACTTTTCTAAAATGTTTTGAAGAAGATCAGTTGAAGTCAGCTATGCATTAATTTGTTTTTCAGTGAATGTCTTACAGAGTAGTTAGCCGGCGCAGCTGTATCTTAAATTATATTCAGCAATCAAAGCAAAAAAGTGGAGCTCAAAAAAGGAAGCTGAAAAGAGAACTATATGAGTACAACACCACACTTTGGTGATGCTGATGACTTCCCTGAGCACAAGGCCGAAAAGATAAAGTTCTGATAGGTGTGTAGTTTTTGTAAAGGATTAAAACATTGTTACCACTTATGTTAAAAACATGCACTTTACTCTGTGTGATTATAGCTAGAAGCTGGTCTACTACTACTATGACGAGTAATGATTGATAAAAATGATGGGGTGTGAGGTTATTTTTGGTTTCTCAGGTGGAGAATGCCAAAAAATGACTTTAAAATTAAACAGATATTTAAGAAAAGACCTCTAAAATAAATTGTACTTAATGACGTTTGAGTTGTATGTGAGATAATAAGCATTTTGTTTTTCATATTTTGTATTTGAATTAGAAGAAGCCTCAATTTCTTAAAACAATAGAACTAGAAGGAGTTTCAGAAGAAACAAAACTCTTTTTTTGGAGCTGTAATCAACTTATCAGCAACTGATCAGCAACTTTTTAACATGATTACCTTGCATTAGATAACATTGTAATAAAGGAGTGATGGTTGCTGAAAATTAGGCTCTTTATGGTTATGTCAGTATTCCATTAAATAAATGTCTTTTATAGCATTTCTGATCAATATGTTGCTTTTCTTTATAAACGACCCCACCCCGACTTTTTTAATGAAGAAAGCTGAACATTTCTTCAACATGTTTATTTTAAAAAGTAGATTTTCTTCCCAACATGTGGGTTTTGTGTAAGAAAAAATATAAAACTATGTCATAGTGGTTCACTTCTAGATGATTCTCTGAGTTGAAACCTGTGGCATACTTATTTTTTTACTCCAATGCATTTGTCTTTTTGCAAGTTCAAACTTAAATGTACTTTTCTCCCCTGTGGATGGACTGTTTTTTGCATTATTTCATGTTCGAAAAAGCATGCAGTTTTTTTCTTTTTTCTTTTTATGTCATTGCTCAAGTTTTTTCTCACCATAGCTGTGCCCTTATATCTGACTGAATTAGGTTATTGTGCTGATTTAATTTCCAGAGGGAATCACATTGGTGGAAGGAAACATGATTTGCTAATTAACAAAAATGTCTCCTGGCATTTTCAAGAAAATGACAGAGCTCCCAGAGGCTTGTTAACACTCAAGTTTTGATAGAAAGGCAAACTGTAAACAGTGACATGTGCGGGATGGATTGAATTAGGTGAAAAGAAGAGTGAACAGCAAAGGGATTTACTTTATGGACTAAAATACTGGGACACTTATAATCCAGGAGGGGCCACCTTTTCCTCCTGGAGTTGCTCTGCCTTGTAAACCCATGCCGTGAAACTCTCGGCCCAGTTTTTATGCTGATGTTAATGCCAGAGGAGGTTTAGAGCTCTGCCACTATTGAGTCAGCAATACACAATGTATGCCTCCTCACTCTACAACCCCAACTCTGGTCGAGTTGCTGTGGTTCCTAAACACTTCCACTTTGCAGTAATACCACTTACAGTTAATCATCAAATATATGACAATGAGACTGGAAATACCTGAAGTCAAAGATTAAGAGGTGTAAGTGTGTATAAGTGTATGTCCCCAGTCAGCCCTCTATAGTTTGGGTACTTTGATGTATTTTGGAGATGTTTTTCCAAAGACGTATGTTTTTTTCATTTAAATGCAAAGGTATTACCAAACACATAAGAAAGGAAAAACGAAAAAAAAATATTTTCTCTGTTAAGTTTTTCTGTCCTTTTATTCTATCATGCAGTGCCCTTATCAACAAGCCCCAGGCTCTCTGTGGAGTTAAACGTAACGCCCTGGGCCTTAGCTCTTTGCTGAATTGATTCACCTCCTTTACTTATCCAGGTTTTGAAAGATGAGCATGAGTGTGTCACATGGGCGTAAGAAAGGCCACAGTTAAAGAAAATGATTTGCACAGAGTGTAGAAATTGTATGGCGTAAATGCGTAAACCCTTAGCCTAAACCTAACCATAACCTAATTGTAACACTGACAAAATAAAACCACCTTTTCAGCCTCAAAAATGCCTTCAAACTCGTGGGGATGGCCATTTTGTCCCCATAAGTGACTGTTGGTCCCCACAAGTTTAGTAACATGCCAATTTTCTGTCCTCACAATATGTCTAAACATGTACACACACACACACCCACACACACACACACACACACATATATATATATATACATTTATATTAATTTAAACAACAAATGCTTTACTGACTCTATATTTAATATTCAGAGGAAAATTGTAAAGTTTTCTGCAAACTATTGCATTCATATCAATTACTGAAGCTTGACTTCCAATGTAAGCATTATGTCTTAATGAACTGAGAGATACAGTTTCACTGGGAGCAAAAGCAGCAAATCATCTAGGTTTTAAGAATGTGTAAGCACGAGGCAGAGTTATTAAAAGATTACTTTAATGTTGACAGTATAATCACACTTCACTTCTGTACAGCTGGAGCGCACTTTAAACAGAAGGTCCCATAAACTGCAATGTGTGATATCAAAGTGGTCTTTTGACATAGCTCAAAGGTTCTTCTGTGTTATGATACCATCTGGTGTGGTGTTTGAGAGGGGTTTGTGTGTGTGTGCGTGTGTGTGTACGTTTGTAGTGAGGGAACAACACAACCATCTGTAAGTATAAATTAGGAACAAAAAGACACAATGTGTGTCAGTGTGTGTGTGTTTTTAAAGCACCAAAACTGCTACTGTCAACTGACCTCTCTAGAAATGTTTCTGTGATTATGTGCTTGTCACTTTTAGTGCTGCCACAGTAGGCCCTATCATATGTCAGGTGTCTGTCTTCCTATTGCAAAAGAAAAAGTCATTGAGAAAACAAGTTCTAAAATGTTTAATGTGTAAATTTTATGACATTTGTTCCTGGAATGTTAATGAAGTCCATTAAAGCCCCAGTCAAACAGGCATGGAGACCAGTCAATGACCCTCTGGCAACCTTCCATTGATAGGAAGGATAGCGCTCACTGGAGGTTGTTAAAACTCACTTTTGGTTGCTAGCAGTTTGCCGCAGTCACTCATAGTGTGAGAGGAAGATGTCAACTTATCTACAAATGCCTGCCAACTGTTCACTTTCAGTAATAGTTGTGACTATTGGTTAAAACAGGTACAACATTTACTTTAAAGGCAAAGTTCTCGGTTTCCAGTTTGCTTTGCACTTTTTCCAAGTTTCATACAGTTTGTTGAGTAGTTGGCAAATGTTTGCAGACTAGGCAGTCTTTGTAACCAATTTTACCTAGTGACTGTCAGAAACATCCAACAACCACTCACCAAATGGTCGGGGCATAAAAATTTTCCTTCAGTAACAGCAGGTTGCCAGGTATTCACTGACTGGTCTCCAGGCGTGTGTGACTGAGGCCTAACTAGAGATGATCATTGTACATGTGTGCCTGTGCTGTGTTGTAGAAATCTTGTATGAACATTAGAGCAGCTGCAGTGTTGCACATACAAGGACACTGTCATGAACCTTGAACCACAGTGAAACATTACTGCCATTTTAAAGATACAAGGTTTTGCAGGGCACCAACAACATGGCAACTGCAGTTCACAACACAAAAATAGCATATGGAAAACATTCAGTGAGTTGCTCAGAAACTTCCCAGTACATGTTAACCACTTAAAGAAAAAGTTTTTTTTTAAACAAAGTAACCCTGTATTGTACATAACACATGACATTGCTTAGATAAAATGGGTACTCAAATGCATCTTATGATAATGGAGAAAGAATGATCAAACAAATTGCAGTTATCGTTGTGAACAACACTGTTCATAGGAGCGTTCTTTTAATCTTTATCAATGTTACAGTCCAGATGTGTATTGGTCACATTATGCTTTAACTGGCAGTATAACAGTAGAGCTTCATGGTTAAATGTGCTGTGCTGTAGTTAAATATACAGTAAGTGATTTCAACATTGTTGACGAGGTAATAAAACATTCACAAAACAAGAATAGTCAAAGATCGTGACTATGCAGTATTGATTAAAAATCTCAACTGACCTTTGAATATTGTGATTATCAGATCAGATGATTGCTGACACAGCTGATTAATTAGGTGACATGATAAGTTCAGACCACTAGATATGCGTATTGGAAAGTAGTGCATAAAGTTTGATTGGAAGTGTGTAACAATACAAACAACTACCAAAACACAACAATATGCATAATTTCTGGCCTTGTTATATTTTTTGTTTTGTAAGATGTGGACTTGAGAAGACATAAATATATCTTTACACTAGCAGTTCCCACTTCCCACTTGTGTGGCAGCTCTGAGAACATCCCTGTCCTCAGCTACCTCAAATAGTCAAATGCATGAGTAAGACTTGCATGGAGGCAGGCGTGAATGTCCTTTTGTATTGCTTGGCTGTGAAATCAGTGTAACAAATGATCAACGGCACCTGAAAACCCTATTTATTAAAAACCTTTTGCCATCTACGGTAAAGAAAAAAAAAATCCAGTATATGGCAGAAATGCTCCTATTGATTCAGAGCTGACTTGGAATATTTCATTGTAGTTCAAAAACACTTTTGAACACCCACTTACATTGCTTCACAAGAATTTTACATTCATTCTGATTTAGTGTTGGCCTCTAACAGTCAACTGATATCACTTGTATTTAGACTATCCATACCACGTACATTCTTTAAATGTCAAAACTGGGATTTAAGTCACAAAAATAACATGTTAAAAAAAAAACCCAAAAGGTTCAACTATAATGCAAACATTTAAATTACTTTTGTTTGGAGCATAATACATTACTAAGAATAAAACCAGTCTCTGCTCTAACGCTGGGTTTTCACGTACAAGATTTTCTAGGATAATCACACACGATGATACTGACGAGAGGGTCTATTACACCATGACAACACTGGTTTGATTACGCCACAGCTACTGAATGTTTCTTCAAGTTGTACGTCAGTATTGACATGGTTTTCTTTCAAAATAAGTCAACCACAACTTTAAAAAGGGACACTGTGTCAAATTTAAATGAGTCTTAAGTCATTTAAGTAAACATCAACACTTTTACAAACTGATTCTTCTATGCTTTAATAACAAACACAACTTTTGAAAATGGACGGCATTTTGGAAACAGATTGATTCTCCCCCTGAAGCGATGGAGTATGTAAGGTATGTTTGTTAGCAGTCTAGCATCCACAGTTTTCAAGATATCATGTTCAAATGTTGTTTGATAGGAGAGACCAATAACAGCTCAAGCTACTTTAATTTTGGTGAAAAACAGATCAAGCTGGAGTTACTCTCTATGAGTGCTCTTGTTTCTGATTGTTTTTCCTTTTAAATAAGTGCAGCTCTTATCTTGGCTCCAGTTCCGAAGGGCTCCCACCGTTTGCTAGGAAAAAAGTTCTCCAGCTGGTTGGTGAGTGGTTGCTCGCAGTCACTATAAAATTAAAATTGCGAAAGCCCCTGTCATGCAACCCCTGGCTACTAGGGAAAAGTGTGTATTCTGCGATGGGGGAAATGAAGCTGCTAGAGGTTGCTAGCTGTTGCAAGTGTAAAATTTGCCACAAAGAAGTTTTTAATTTGGCACTAAAAACCTGTCGTTTGCACGGAAGATGTTAGCTTATTTGTGAAACTGTGAAAAGAGCAATGCAAATTGGAAATGGAGACCCTTCGCATTCAAAGTTAAAGTTGCGCCTCTTGAAGCACCTTTTTTTGCAGCAATAAGGTACAACTTTGGAGGTGATTACTGTCCGTTTCCAGTTTCACACATTTTCAAATTTCACTACAGCTCAAAGTATAGTAATCGTTTCCAGACAAGTCAGTGTATTTCACACAAAATACAGGCGACTGCAACAATTGGCTCAAGGTCAAAGCATTCGCACAGAGGTTTCCAGAGCAGCATCCTTTTTTGTGACTAATTTGTGTGGTTGGGGAATATGCAGTTTTCTCTGGCAACCTCCAGCTGCCAGGGTTTCTGTGCTTGTGTGAATAAGGCCTTAAGTTGGACTTTTGAGATATTTAGGCTCATGTGAGGTTTTAGATGATCTCATATTCAGAGTATGACACAGATTAGTATAGATTGAATGAAAATACAAACCCTGGTCCCTGCAATCGGTCCAACTGCTACTGGATATTAATCCGTACTCTTAACACATGAACAGTTCCCAACATTTTTAAACACTATTCATTATCTAGTGAAGCATTTCATGAAGATCCCACCAACCACAGGCTATTCCACTCTGGTTAGATAAACATAAACCTCTTTTTTTTTTTCTTAATAGAAGTTACATAATACGCTTTTATTTTAAGGTCCTTTCAGTAGATACTGGCGATAGTACTTAATGTGTCACATCTCATCACTGTACTATAAGTTATGTAACTTTAGCAGTTTGATTATATGAATATTAAACACAAAATATTCATTACAGTGCCCATCTGAGGCACAGTGTTAGATACAGAGTCCTTTTAAAGTACACTTCACCTTCTGACAGTGTCATAAATGTTGTCCATTACAAAGACAGAGCCACATACTACAGTCCACACTGCTTTCCTGTAACTTCATCTGGAGTCTACAGACTCATTATAAGCCTGACGATTAGGCAGTCGCTCATACTGTCACTTCTGTCTTGCTGTTAGTGACAAAGTATGGTTGTGGAGGCATGTAGCGAATGGTGTCCAGCTCCTTTTCTGTGATGCAGAGTTTCTTTGGGCCATAGCTCTGTCGGAGTCCCAGTGTGTCCTTGCTTTCCCAGGATCTTAGCACACCTGGACTGGGAGCACTGCTGGAGCTGTAGTACAGTGACTGGGAGCTGTGGCTCTTGGAGCTTTTATACTTGTGTCCATTCTGCTTTGACAGCTGTCTGGGTGGGCTGTAAGGATTGCTCGGCTCTGGCTCCATATCCACACCTTCCATTGGAAGGCTACCTTTGGCTGTCATCTCAATCACTTGTCGACGGTTGTTGTGAAAGCTGTCGTTAGCTTTCTCAGCTAAAAAATTCAAAAATAAACGAGAGATTTATTGTAGCAAAAAGTGTGTGTGTGTGTTTGTGTCATCATCATATATTAGACATTCTTTACTAAAAGAAGAAATATATACAGAAAAAAACTTGGATTTATCAAAAGTGATGCTGTAATTGGCACACACGCACACAAGTATATCCTTGTGGGAGATGCACCAAATCATTGTTGATATAGCTCATATACTCGGACCACAGAGCCTCTTGTGTGCGCACAAGATGCATCACATCACCATCCCCTCATTCATTTTTGTTTTGATTGCTCTTGATTGTCTCCTGTTCCTGCTCTCATTTGCTAAGATTTGCTCCCTAATGATAAGTTAGTTTGACGGCACTTCAGTGGATTAGTGGCGAAGAAGCATCAGCTGCTTGTGCCATCACAAAGACAGCGAGCAGTAATTGGACCTTGATTCACGCATGCTGATAGCTGTCATCTCTCCCATGGTCAGGTCCGTCAAACAGAGCCAATTGATTTCAGTGGAATCTAAAAAAAGCATTGCACTTCTGTGTTAATAGAATTATCTACAAATACCATCACTACAGACTTGGATGCGATCAGGTCAAATTAGGACTATTTGTTTGGAAGATTCTGTAGAATTATTTTTTCCTGCAGCAATCAATGTGAGAAGTAGTAGGTTAGCTATAGTTCATTCAGATTACTGATTAGGTTTTAATAATACAGTGTGAACAATACATTTCAAAACTTTGGTTTTGAAGTTGGATTTTATTGCTCTTGAGAATATATGAACACACTAATCGAACAATAAAATATACTTGCTAAATACATACCACTACAATATTGTTCCTTAAAGTGGAACTGAGAAGTCATTTTATTTTCTTTACCCTGACATTAAAAACACGTCAAAAGATATTTAAAAAACTATTTTTAGCCACATTTCTAAGTAGTACTATTTTGACAGCTTCCATTATTTCTTGTTTAAAGTGCTGCTTGTCCAGGAACTGGCTGCAGACTTTCCAAAATTAGCCCATGAGAAGAACAACAAACTTGCTTCTATAAATAATCTTTCAGTTCCCCTCGCTGTTGGCATTGATGGACTGTGGATTAAATCACAAGGATTTCTGACAGCAAGAGATTTGATAGAGATTCAAACCAACTATTCTCCTTTATAATAACAAAAAAGCACATGTAAAGTTTTTACTGCTGTATTATGTAAGTAGTATTCTTGGCATGTAGACAATAATCAAATAAGAAAAGCTAGATGTATTAGATAATTTGTTAATGTTAAACTAAAAAGAGAGAGATGACATCTTACTCTTTTCTGTCTGTTGATATTAGAAATTTTTAACACCAATTTTATTGAACTGCCAAAGAATATTTAATGAATTTTTGAACTTCTGAACTTGCCCTCATGGTTACTCATATGACAGATTGTTTGAGCTCACTCAGTTAGGCCTGACACTCATTATAGATCCAGGGAAATTCTCATTAATTATGCAAATATCATTTTTATCTGATGTAAGATCCTACCTAATAAAATCAAACAATGAATTTCAAGTGCTTTTTTAACATGCTTTTTGGGGGTTTGTGAAAAACAACCTCTTACCCACAGCCTTGAGTGTGGTGTACTTGTTGAGATCCTTTGGGTCTTCATATGGGCTGATTATCGGTCCCACACCTGGATATGGCTGACTTACCAGAGTTGGTACTTGAGCTGCATTGTTCATCTGGTTGCTCTCTAAAGAAGGGCAATCAATAGTTGTTAATGCAGAAACTGAATTACAGTTTCCTCTTAATTGCATTTGTAAACAAGATGTCAACAAACTCAAAATGAGTTATAATAAAATAATAGCTTTATTAGTGTAGCAGTTTTCAAAACACACAGTTTCACAATTTGGATGAATGTAGACATTAAGAAATTTACATTTCTACAAGCATGCAGTCAATCATGTGGCCTTGCATTTGTTCATTCTTCCATACATGCATTTGCTCTGAGCTATAGCCAAAAATTAATGCAATAATGGAACAGATTAAGGAAATACAAGCCTATCTAAGTTAGTGCTCTGCAGTCGTTTGAAACAAACTACTGATTCAGATGAGCTGATTGGCTGGGGGGGGCTGATCTAAAGTTGAGGCGCTACAACCTCAAAAGCATGGTCAACTTTGGATTTAAAATAAGTGTATGTTAAACAGTCAAAAGACCCTGATCAGGTGTTTATGGAGGACCAACTGCTGGAAAAAGAAGTAGCCTTTCCATGGATGTACTTTACATGTAAATAATAAAATTTCAATACTGGCTTCTCATGAAATTTAGAATCAGTGACGGGGAACAAGAAGAGGAGTGATGTGCAGGTTTTTACATTTTTATTAGCAGCTTAGCTTTTGTGTTCTGTGCTAACTGAAGATGGGCTAGTGAAATGTGAGTTGTAATAATCGAGACAGGAGATATTGAAGAGATATGAATAGAATATGAGAGTATGTTTAATTCAAGTGTACTAGAACTAGAAACTGCAATTCCTCTAGTGGCCACTTGGTGCTGGCTCAAGCTATTAAATCAACAGCAAATTAGTCCACACAGACAGACAGCTCGATCCAAAAGTGTTTTGTTTTGGTCTCCATGGATAGTCTAAGGAGCTTGGAAACAAAAGAGTCTGGATTTCATTAAGTTTCCTTGAAGACGTTTCACCTCTCATCCAAGAAGCTTCTTCAATTCTAAGAGCAACTGGTGGAGAGTGCCAGAAGAGGAGTGAAAGAAGTTATCTATGTCCACTGTGAACGACCATCTTTGAACAGAGGGGGTGGCTTACAACCACAACTGTCTGCCATCTATAATCCAGTGTTGAGATCCCTTTCCAGACACCTTACCACCCACTCACATCCTGGGCCATTTGACCTCAGTAAATCACATGATAGGGTGGGGCTAGGTTTCCCAATGGGTTCGCCCGAAAACTTGGCTGATTGTGACCTTTTTCACACCATGGCTTGTGTGAGTAGGTAGAGAATCAATGGGGGGTCCATGAACCTCTTGGGGGACACTCCCATAGGGCTTAAAATCTGGGACTCTCCACCAGTTGCTCTTAGAACTGAAGAAGCTTCTCGGATGAGAGGTGAAACGTCTTCAAGGAAACTTAAAGAAGTCCAGATGCTTTTCTTTCCAAGCTCCTTAGACTACGATGACCTGGATGACTGAGAACCTTCACAGACACATCTCCATGGATAGCTTCTTCCTTCATAACAACACTAGAGGGGGTGATTTTGATACTAGAGTTAGGGGCATGGCTACTTTAACAGGTATGCAGATACCTGCATATAGAAGTGTTTTTTTTTATTCTTGATCATGTTTCTGCAGTGCTTTTTTCAGCTTTATGGTTTACTGTGTGGTATAGTCTGTCAACGAAGTTTTTGCTTCAGGTTTGATAAATGAAATTTTAGTATTTTATTCACTTATTTAGTGGTGGCTCCATCAGCCAATGATAATCAGTGATGTCAAACTTCCAAAATACAAATCAACTTGATGTCCAGATGTGAACGCATAGGCTAAAACATTAAGTGTTTTCTTTGACTTGCTAGTGTCACTTTCCTTTAAGTAGCCTTTTCTAGGGGAGCCAGCTGTAGAGCTGAACTGCTCTTTGTAAAACCATCCTAATCGTATAGTAGACATCTGGTAAATTAAGGGGTGCACAGCAAATAGACTGGCCCCCTGCCTACTGGCATGACAGAGCAAACAGATGTTCAGAGTGTCTACTCCTACTTTAGATTGGAGAACGTACCAATTCACAGGCGGCTGTTTGAGGACTGCGCTGTGTGCTGTGTTGAATCTGAGCAGAGATATCAACATGTTTATGGTTGTACATGTTGTGGACAGTTTTAATTAAATGTTTGTTTATTTTATTTATTTAAGTTTACGAAGTTTAAAATGTGATGACTCCTTTAGCCCCATTGGTCTAGAATACATCTCATAAAAACAGATCATTAATACAGAAAATGGGTTAATTAGGCTCCTATTCCCTACTGGTCAGCAAGAAACTTTATTACTGTGCTAATTAATACAGAAAGTCTCAAATTATCAATGCTGTCTCATGAAATGATGCAGAGGACAGCTGCAACAGATACTTCACCAAAGACAAGGGGAAGGTATAATTAGTAAGATCAGATTTGGTGATTTTAAATAGCAAAAGATTAGTGGTGCCAAAGTGGTCGTTGCATTATAAAGATATCTTTATATCAAGCTTTCCTTTCCTGGGACTTAACTTTTTCAGTTCAATAAAAACTAAAGATCATCTGTGACATTATACAGTAGTTCACTAAAACAGAACTAAAAAAAAATTAAAACTAGTTGTAAAAAAGCCTTTTAGTTAACTGAAAATATTCAATAGGCAAAAAGTAACTAAAAAAACAATATTTTGTACTTGCAAAGCTAACTGAAACAGGAAACAGTCGTTTTTCAGTTTTTGTCTCTGTCAATGTGGTCAAAATTTTCAACCGAATGAGCATCAGGATGACAGCATGACATAAGAGTCCAATAAAGTCAGTAGAAGCACATCAATACAAATCAATATGTGACCCTCAACCTTCTCAACCTATGCTGAAGCAGGAGGCTTCAGTAGAGATGTGAGTTGACAGTCCAGTCCTTGTACCTGATCATTTTCAAATCACTGTTTTTACTGTTTGTGAAGCCACTTAACACTGACTTATGAATCATTCAGGCATAAGAAAGACACCTAAGTCAAGAGATGACATGGTATTGAATGTGTACATAGCAGACAACTTAGCAAAGAATTTTTAATTGTCTTTTCTTTCAATCGTTTGGCACTTTGTTACCAGCAGCCTGTTGCAAGGAAGAAACAACTAATTTCCTATGCAGTATGTCCTTAATATTTTTAGGGAAACTGAACAAGCGGAGGTCAAAACATCAGTGGTGACAAGTCTAATAGAGTGATGAATCCAAATGTACCAATCTTCTCAAATTCGGGGTCATAGGGGGGCTAGAGTCTATGGATGGATAGATGGGTTCCTGTTTCAAGCTGACATTACTTTGTTTTTTGCAAAGTGTATAGAACAAGTCAGGAGAGAGGTATAACAGTGAGTGTCTGCAGCCATGGTGGAGGCTCTGTCATGGTTTAGGTGTTGGGGATATGTTGGAATTAGGAACGCAGAAAAGTATCATCAGATTTTGATCCATCATATTACCATCTGGAAAGGATATGATTGCAATTGCTTCACTTTTCACCATGACAGTGACTCCAAACACACTGCCGGTGCAGTAAAACTGCCCCTGAATAGAAATACACAGTGGAACATTATCAGTCATGGACTGGTCCTGAAGAAGTGAAAACGACAAACATCAGTGTTAGTGGCGAGGGTGAGGATGTAGGTAGGAGAGAGGACTGTGAAGCTGTCATCAGCCAACATTGTAGATGCCGTTAAACTTGTCTTCTCATGGGGAAAAAAAATGAAACCACTGTTCTGTGTGATGACTCAAATGACAGGCTTTCAAACACATCACAAAAGAGCACGGCACAGTGCGACGAGGACTCAAACACCATTGTCCAAGTGAAGACAACCATATTGACCATCTGTAAAATAAGGGGAGGAAGAAAAGGTTCTACAAGACCGAAACCTGGTCCTGTTTCAGTTGTTCACTATCTAGGACCAGCTTCAACAACTAGCCTATTTTATTTTTACGGGATGTTCCTTTATTAATTCTGCTTATTAAATTCAGGGTCCTGGGGAGGCTGGAGCCGATGGATGGATAGATGGATGCAGGAATGGATGGGTTCCTGTTTCAAACTGACATGACTTTGTTTTTTGCACCTTAAAATGCTAAATATATGAGGCAGATTATTTATGTATGTATGCATAAATACTTATATTTGTCTCTCCTTCCTTGAAAATTGAAAACACCAAATGGTCCCGTTTCAAGTTGTTTAAATAACCTGAATAATTTTTCCCCCAAAGTTTTCTTTTTTTTAAAAAAAATTTTCATACCATACTATGGGCTTAGCAGGTATTATTACATCGTGAGACATTGATGTTAAAGTAAAACTACAGTATAATGGCCATCCTGTAGTTTGTGTCTTGTTCTGATTGTCCATATGCTTCATGTACATGCTTCATAATACGTAGTTGTCCATATATGCAAATAAACATTCTGTCGGTCTCTATGGATCGATGGAGTATAAACACTTGAAACTGACTGTGTCATGCTTCCTGCTACCTTTAATGTCACCAAGACCTTGTTTGGTCATGAAGAGAAAACCAGAGACAGATTTATATGCACACACAGTGAAAGAAAGTCCAGCCACATAGTCACTGCTGGTAAAAATAGTCAAAACGTTAATAAATTTAATCAAATCCCTACATTAAATCTGTCTGTGTTAAATTGCTGTCATACTTTTTTTCTGAGCTTATTGACCTGTTTCAGTTTCATACAGTTGTTGTAAGTGGGCCAGCCACAGAGGCTCTCATTCAGCCTGATCTTGTTAAAGCTCATAGATCAGAACTTTTGCTTTCTCATACACAGAAGTTACTTTGCTTTTAATAAAAGCAATCTGTTTACTCTTTGACATACATGTTAAGTGACATTCCTGAATTAAATATAGTTCCATGTAGTGCAATTTCCTTTTACATAAGCTGTTATCCATGGAAAACAGTCCATGCTCTCATTTGTTGGGCCACAGTCTCAGGAAAGTTTGTAAGCGACACCATTTGAGCTGTTTCACCTGACTTCTGTTCATCTGATACTCCAGCCAAGGTCAAAGTCTAGGTATCTGCTTAAAGGCAGAGACCACTGAGAGTAAATATTTTAATTACCATACTCTGAATGCTTTGGTAACTCTGTCATTTCAATATTTGTCATAAACATTTGATCTTTTCCATGTCTCGAGGTCTCGAGTATATCAAATTTCCTCTTGAAAAATGGACACTATAATCCAAACTGGGAGCAGATGTTTTTTTAGCATCTGATGTCATTTTCAGGATTCCAAACTCAGCATCATTAAACTGATGTACTGATGTGTACTGTTGTTTATCTTCCTCTTTATTGCATATTTTACTCTGATTGAGTGCCATTTGAGCTTGCACTGTTGTCGTAGTCACAGCTTCTGTGTCAGCTGCTGGTGGAAAGTAGGCCACTTCTGAAGAGTTGTAAGGTTAAAGACTCAATGGTTGATGCGGGAAATAAGTGAGTTAACACTCCAGACACAGACACCTCCCTGGAACTCATAAAAGATTTAAGAGAGTATTTTGGGAGCTGTATGCCCCGGAATAAATGGTACAAGGAGAAATGTTGCTCTTATTTACAGGCACCCTACTTTCAAGTTGGTAATGAAAATATTAATTTCTTTCTGATTGAATATCTTGACTTTTCTACCAGATATATTAAAACTGGAATTACAAAACACATTCATATATTTATTTCAGTTTATGTATTTTTAAACATTTGTTTAAATTACTTGATCAAATTTGAGCAGCAATTTTCATTTAGGCATGTAGACACTGTCAGTACAACCTGACCTCCAAACTGAGCATCAGTAAGGCAACAGCAACTCGTATACCAATCATTACAACCAAGGTATGCAGAAGAGCATTTCTGACCACACAACACAAATCTTGAACATTGAAGTGGATAAGCTGCAGCAGCAGAGAACCACACTGGAAGCCACTCTGGTCAGCTAAGAACAGGAGACTGAGGCTACAATTCACACAGGATCATCAAAACTGAACAACAGAAGATGGGAAAAATGTTGCCTGGTCTGATGAGTCTTGATTGCTATTGTGAGATTTGAATAGCAGGATCGCAATTTGGTGTAACTAGCACTCAAACATTGATTCACCATGCCTCGTATCAATGGTTCAGCCTGCTACTGGTGGAGTAATGGTATAGGACATATTTTCATGGTGTACTTTTGGCCCCTTAGTACCAACAGAACAGCATGTAAATGCAACAGCCTGTTTCAGTATTGCTGCTGACCATGCCAATCCCTTTATGACCACTGTGTACCCATGTTCCAGCAGGATAATACTTCATATTACAAAGCTCAGATCACCTCAAACTGGTTTATTGAGCATGACAATGAGTTTGGTATACTTAAATAGCCTCCACAGTCACCAGATCTTTAAAAGAGCACCTTTGGGATATGATGGAGTGGGAGATTTGCATCATAAATATGCAGCTGATAAATCTGCAGCAACTGTGGGATGCTGTCATGTTAATATGGACCAGAATCACTGAGGAATGTTTCCAGCACCTTGTTGAGTATGTGATAAGAAGAATAAAGCAGTTCTAAAGGCAAAATGGGGTCCAACACTATACTAAGAAGACTGACCTAATAAATTGGCCAACGAGTATGGTTTAGTCTGATAATTATTAGGTAAGGATTACTCTGTGTAGAAAGCTTTATTGTCTTATTTAAAAATAAATAAATAAAGGCATTTAAAAAAGCTTTGTACAAACATGAAAATCAGATATTGAAAACACGGTGAAGTTAAAACTTAGTTAACTTTTGTTAGGTTTCGTAACATTTAAGTACATATAGTGCTCTGCAAAAGGTTGAGGAACTTTAGGTATTATATTATGTAATCAGGGAAACATTTTATTGGTCCCAACTGCATTTTGCATCAAGACAGCACCAACCACAAACCTACAGCCAAAATCATGAAGCTCTATATTCAGTGACGACAAGAACAAGGAGTGCTGCAGCAGATGGTATGGCCCACACAACGCCTGAGCTCAACATCATGGAATCAGTCTGGGATTACATCAAAAGACAAAAGCAATTAAGACAGCCTGGATACACACAGAGACTGATAAGTTCTCCAGTATACTTGGGACACCCTGTCCACCAGTGTACCTGTGAAAACTGGTGAGGTTTTACATCTGAAGTGTCTTCTAACATTAATTTAATTTAGGAATTGCTTTTGTATCTTAAAGAGATTTCTTTTTACAATAAAAGTTGTCGAACAAACTTTTTACAAAAAAAAGTTTGCTTACTGTAAATTATAACTGCTCATGTTTTTCAATGCTTCCTCACTTATATGTTTTATTAAATCTTCTACAACTATTTTTTAATGTAATAATTATTTATTAAAAAAAAAAATTTTAAAAAGCACTGAGCTCAGCAACATAAACCAGAGATTCACACATAGACTGGTAAGTAAGTAAGTATGGATGATCACAGAATCCTTTCCATGGTAAAGAAAAGACACAGCAAAGAAGACTTATTTGAATCTACTATAAAGAGATGACTTTATGAGTGCCAATACCGAGGGCTCACCCCAAGTTGCAAGAACATTTCATAATTCTCAAGAAAGCCCAGATTAGACTTAGTAAATAAAACGTGTATAAAGGTATGAAAAACTCTAAAGCAGCATTCTTTGGACAGGTGCAGCAAGATCAACCTGTATAGGAACTAACGGAAAATATGGAAAACGGACTGCATGATGCATGGCCTTGTATAGTTTCCTATGCCAGTGAGTCACCGGTGTTTACTGATGTGATGGAAGACAGGCGCAGCCCCATGAATTCGGAAATGCTCTGAAAAGCTATTATTTTTGCCAGATGCAGTAAAGTTGACTGGAATGTGTGTCACAATACGAATGAAGAACCCAAAATATACTGCAGAAGCAACCTGAAAGATTCTAGACCAGGAAATTTAATATTCGGCAATGGTCTGCAGAGAAATCCAAGGTAAAATCCTTGAAAACAACACCTAAAAGCCAATCATTTGGCAACATCCATCGGTTCCAGATTTGGTGCAATCACTGACTGCAAAGGATTCATGATAAATTATTACAAATAAAGAAATTATTCCTCAACATTTATTACAATATTATGGTTGACCCCATTACATGTACGTTAGAGTCTGCACTTTAAGCTCATATTAATCATAGTACTGTTAATTAATGGCACCACTCCTCAGAGTGGCTAAAGTGGTAAAAACATTGGCCAGTCACCTATAAGTAAGAATTCACAACTGAACTTTCTCTCACCATCCACATAATTTTTCAGGTCACTATGTAGTCACATAGTAATCATCTCCTTTGAGCCTTCGCTACGATTTTCAGAGTACAGTATGTGGCAGGCGGAAATATAACTATAGGTACACTCTACATTTGGTAGCTGTTTCTCAGCTGCTGTCAGAAGTAATGCTGCTGAAATACATTTCTATCTGGAAATGAGGAAATGGGCTGTCATGCACCAGTGGAGTGTTGGCACTGAGTGGAGACTTTGTTCTCACTGGCTGACTGCCTGGAGTAAAAAGAGGCCACTCTTCACAATTACCCCCATGTACTCGGATGTCCAGCAGGACAAAGATATGATAGTCCCGGTAGCCAAAGAAGCCCTTGTCATAAACACGGTATTACTGGTGTCTTAAGGAGAATAAGAGCTCAGAGCCCAGTTTAACAGATTTCTATTATCTTTGACAGGCAGCAGATATAGACGGGTATCCTACGGAGCTTTACACCACTATCTGTAAAATACAGTGGCTTGGGCATGCCACTAGGAACCACAGCTGTACAGGATGGGTACATGTGTCAAAAAATACCACCTCACCTCATGTAACCTTCCAGGGTTTGCTGTCAAGAAAGCAATCATGACTTTTCTGTTGCCAACTCAATTATACAGAGTCCCTGTCATAAATTTCTAAGCTGCTGTGCTCTGAAATGGCATGTGCAAGGTCACAAAATAAAAGCTACAACCGTCTTCTCCTAAATATAGTTAAAAAGTAGAGATTAGCTGAGCAAACATAAATCATATTCAATGTAGCGCTTTTTTGTTTCTTTGTTTTGTTTTGTTTTGTTTTGGGGTTTTTTTTTGCATATTCTGTCTCTCTCTCTCTCCCCTTTTTAACAGTTTTATCATAAAAGTTATCTTCATGTTTGTGGCTTCAGCTTCAGTCAATGTGATCCTTCGCCAGAGAATGTATATTCTGTGAAAAGTAATTAAGTAATTTAATTAAGTCACAATTACTCTTGTCAGGAGGTAAACTAGAATAGTTACTTGTTCTGTGAATGCAGAGATCTCACCTCAGTTGCAAAAAATCCCCTTTTGCCTTGAAATTGTATGAATGCAGTGATGTATAAAAATATACGTGTAGGTGACACATTACGCACAGCGGTCTTGTGTTAGCCATAATTAGCACCCTATCATTAAGTGTGATTGTATAACATTTCTTCAGCCTTTTAATACACCTGATTGCTACTATTATACTATATTTTAACCATGTAATGCCAAGTGTATTATGTTTAACACATTAGTTTTTTTGTACGTTTTTGCGACGTCTACAATCAACAATTTTTTTCTCTAAAAAACGAAATAAATTGCACAACACATTGTAAAGCAATAAATTGCACAAAAATACCATATGTAGCAAAATATATTATATATTTTGTACTTTTTCAGAGGGTTCAGTAAACACTCTAGTTAAAAAAAGGAGAATTTTCTGGCAATTATTTTGTAGTTAAGGCTTTACAGAGATTTAAAGAGATTTAACTCGTGCTTGTAAAGTCCTCCAGACTCTCCCTCTGTTTGTCATCTAAACATGGATGAGAAAATTTGTTAGTATTCGTCACTCATCTGTGATCATCTTGGATTTATGTCTCAACATCTTAAAGTTGACAAGTATGTGCTAAAACCTGAAAGATTTTCTTTCTAATCACAGAATGCGTGTTTTCACTGATTAGAAACACTTGCAAAATAATAAGGGTGCACTTGCTGCGCCCTTAAATTCTACTGAGAAAGTGCAAGTGTCTGGGCCTCATTGATGATAATTTAAGAAATCTGTGATTTTTATTTCCACCTGAAATAATAAAAAAAAAAAATTATGAGAACCATTTACATTAAAATGACAGAACATCCCTTATTCTCATTTCTTGGCTCTATTCTTTATTTGAATCAGAACCCAGCCTAATTCATGTTATTTATTTTACCTCTAACTTATACTTCGCAGTATATACTGTATAATATTGGACCTAATCAGTATCATGTCAGTGTTTATCCTAAGTTAACTCAAAGAGTTTGGAATTTACTTTTTAAAAGTCAGATGTCTGGCTGTAGCAGGTTTTCAAAAATGAGTGCTGTTTGACTGTGTCTGTAAAACCTTTTTTATTACAATGGCATTTGCCATAATTATCCATCTCGTTGGGGCGTGGGGGTGCAAAGAGACCTTTACTGGCTTTAGCTGTTGAGGCAGTAAGTAGGTTGGCAGTAAGCAGGTTAGCATTAATAAGAACTCCTTTCTGTCTGTGTGCATTTGTGGGTGTGTGTAGGCGTTGGTGCTGACGAATGAGAGAATCACGGTGCAATATAATGGCCGTGGCATACAATATGTTTTGGCAACGGAAGAGCTCAAGGTTGTCAGTATGAGGGTATGACTAATATGTTCGCCAGGCTTGAGGATATGGGATTTTTTTGCCCCCTGCTTCCGATACTTCCGGTTCCACACATAGTTCGGGATGGGCAAAAAAGAAAACAAAAAACATGCAGAGCTTACAGTTTCATGTTTTTATTTGTCGAAACAGTCAAGGCCTTCAAGGGTGAGCTTTGTGGTACAAAGCAATTGGAGTCACTGAAAGTGGGAATTTACCAGAATTAAAACCTTATGATGGCAACATTAGTTAATAGATATTATCCATCTATCCTGACTGCTCAGATACTGACACTGACACAAGTTTTGTTTTTTTACCTGTTTACTGAAACATATTCCAATTATGGTTATATAATGGGCATGGACATAATTTGTAGACTCTTAGCTTTCCTTTGAAGGTATCCACTTTCAAAGTGGATGAAGGGTTTAGGAGTTTCAGCTCCATAACATGTGCCACCCTCTTTTTAAAGTAATTGGACAATTGACTCAAAGGCTATTTTATAGGCTGGTGTGGGCAATTACTTTGTTATGTCATTATCAATTAAGCAGATAAAATGCCTGGAGTTGATTTGAGGTGTGGTGCTTTGTAAAAATTTTCCCGTGAACAGACAACATGCAGTCAAAGGAGCTCTACATGCAGGTGGAACAAGGCATCCTTAAGCTGTGAAAACAGAAAAAACCATCTGGGAAATTGCTACAATATTAGGAGTGACAAAATCTAAGAGAGCACTGGTGAACTCAGAAACCCAAAAGGACCTGGACGTCCACGGAAGACAGCAATGGTGGATGATCGCAGAATCATTTCCATGGTGAAGAGAAACCCCTTTAAAGCAGCCAACCAAGTGAACAACATTCTCCAGAAGGTAGGCGTATTGATATCCAAGTCTACCATAAAGAGAAAACTGCATGAAAGCAAATACAGGGGGTTCACATAAAGATGGAAGCCGCTCATAAACCTCAAGAATAGAAAACCCAGATTGCACTTTCCTAAAAAAAATAAAAAGAATAAAAAGCCAGCACGGTTCTGGAAAAACATTCTTTGAAACCAAGATCAACCTCTACCATAATGATGGCAAGAAAAAAGTATGGAGAAGGCGTGGAACAGTAAAATATGGCAGAGGCAGTGGCTTGGGCGTGCATGGCTGCCAGTGGCACTGGGTCACTAGTGTTTATTGATGATATGACACAGGACAGAAGCAGCTGAATGAATTCTGAGGTGTTCAGAGACATACTGTCTGCTCAAATCCAACTAAATGCAGTCAAACTGATTGGGTGGCGTTTCATAATACAGATGGACACTGACCCAAAACATACAGCCAAAGCAACCCAGGAGTTTATTAAAGCAAAATAGTGGAATGTTCTTGAATGGCCAAGTCAGTCACCTGATCTTAACCCAATGGAGCATGCATTTCACTTGTTGAAGACTAAACTTTGGACAGAAAAGCCCACAAACAAACAGCAACTGAAAGCCGCAGCAGTAAAGGCCTGGCAGGGCATTAAAGAGGAAACCCAGCATCTGGTGATGTCCATGAGTTCAAGACTTCAGGCTGTCATTGGTGGAAAAGAGTTTTCAACCAAGTATTAGAAATGAACATTTTATTTTCAGTTATTTAATTTGTCCAATTTCTTTTGAGCCCCTGAAATGAGGGGATTGTGTTAAAAATGTTTTCGTTCCTCACATTTTTTATTTCATATCTTTTTGTTCAACCCCCTGAATAAAACTGAAAGTCTGCACTTCAACTGCATCTGAGTTGTTTCTTTTAAAATTCACTGTGGTAATGTGCAGAACCAAAATTAGAAAATCATTTTCTCTGTCCAAATATGTATGGTCCTATGATATGTATGTGCATGTAAGTAGATATGTATGTGCGTATGTGGCTACTTACGGAAACTGTTAGTTGTGAGTCTGGTTTGTATGTTCTCATAGTGCTGACCGAGTCCAGCGTCGTCTGTATGTTCTGAGGCAGGATGGCGGATCACATGTGCAAGAGCTCTGAAAAGATGAAGAATGTGAATATGTGAATATGAACACGTACATGAAATATGTGCAAAAATAAAATAAAAGTAAAGATCTGTTTAACATGTCATATAATCCATAGCCAAATCTACTTGGGGTTAAAGTTGCAAAGATTGTTTTCATCCACTTTTCAGGAGACAATTCACAGTGCTAAGGTCGCAGGCTTTGTTTCTGCAGTTTTAAGAATTATTGCAGCCAGTAATTATTGCTCTTCTAAATATCTGTAACACTACTCTCATGAGACAGACTGAAAAATAACTGAGGCTAAGACATTCCAACTTTTAGTTCTTGAAGAGTTAAAAACACTGGATCCTACATATCTTGAAAGCAAATGTTTAGACCATGTTTGCCTCCTTAAAGCTTCCACACGTTACATCCTGCATGCAGAATTTTCTGTTTTAAGTCTTAGACCTAGTTTGACATAAACCAGATGTCATCAGGGCTTAGAGTTAGGTTGTCAAAACTGCTTGTCAGAAGGTCAAATACCTTCACACACACACCTTTCCAGCAGTGTATTGGAGAGGGTTGCATCTAACTATTTCGGTAACATTCGCACCCATTTCACAGCGTGACCGCCCTGCTGTGCAGAGGTGAGAAAGGAGATGGGATTTGATCTTCTCTCTCTATCTTGAATTTTTTTTTTCAATCTTGAAAATAACAGAACTATTTTTGTCGTTTTATTGTAAACAAACACATGCTGCACTGACAGATGTAAGGGAGGTCTTAACAGAAAATATCTGCTGCTCTCCATTAAATTAAAACGATATGCACCTCGCTCTCTACAGCTGCTGGCTTGGAGAATCGTTATACACCTAGTTTTTTTTCGAGTCCCACCCAGCACACGGTTATTGCATTGCAGATACACACCCGCTGCATAAACATTGCAGCCCTTGAGTTCAAAAATAGCAAAAAAATAAGACTAAGGACTCTATTTAGTCTTATTTGCTGAACCACATGCTGTGCATGCCAGATGAAGATACTTAATATGGTGATTTGCAAATGCATAATTTAAAAAAACAAAACAAAACTTTAAAAGTGATACAACAACAGAAAGGAGATGGGACTGTGGCCTTTTGGCCCCAGTACTTCCATCCTTTAATCAGTACCTGTAGGTCAGACCACCACCTTGATATGCATTTTGATTTTAACTACAAACCTCTAAACCTTGATAAAAACAAATTCTGTCCTCAAACACATCTCACGCTTCTCACAGCCACCCTTGTGGTAGTTCCTGCTGCAGTCTCCAGGAACATGTTTTGCTACGAATACACACATAAGACTCACAAAGTGAAAAGAATACCAGCACTGCCATTGTAGCTGTCAAACATACAGGCAGAGGACAGGGTCTCTGCAGACAAATACACAGACACACTTGTAGTGGGACATAAAGTGAAGATTACATCATTGTTAAAAAAAATGCTTGAGATTACATCGAGATATATTTTACGAGCTCTACACATGCATGAATTTTGTCTAACTGAGGCTTGACAGAATTTAAAACTGCATCTCAGTCAATCAGTAAAGTTTTTTTTTCCTAATTTTTGTAAATAGCTATTTGTACTATTTGTATGTGGTAGCCATATCTGGAGTCACTATGTTTTGAGGTTGTCTGCCTCATTCTTGCAACTATGACGCATGATTAAAAAAAAGTGAATTTTATTAAATCTTATAGTAAAATCCACTTAGACTTATTCTCAGTCATAATTTAGTAAAGGTCACTCTGACCTCACCTCTTTCCTATTCTTGTCAACATGAATTTCTCGGGATCTCTTTAAGGAAATTTCTACAAATTGGGTAGAAAGATTCATTCATTTGAGGCTTACAGATTACGTTAACAGCTGTAAGTCAAGAGTGTACTTCTAATAAAATTGCAAACACATATTTAATGGGATACATTTGTGTTGAAAAGTCATACTTCAACAAACATGGGTGTAAACAGAAACAAGCAGTTCGCTGATGGTGATATCCTGGACTGCTCCTTTAGTCTCTCAGAATGTCGTTCTTCCTTTAATGCAAAATCACTGTGAGTATTTATAGAGCATCAACCCTGCCTGTGATTATGTTTGATTGAAAAGCTGTAAATACTGCAAGCAACTAATGATGCAAGGCACAAGTCCCAGGTCACCCGGCTTGGTTTCAGTTGTAACGTACTGAAAATAGGCAGAGACCTAGTTTTCCAAACTCAATCTAGACTATATCCATTTTTTGTATTTACCATCTTCAATCTCGTTATAGATAAAGACCGAAAATCTAACATTTCTGACAGCTAAGATCATCCTGCTTTATAACGTTAACAGACTTTTCTGCTATTAGGAATGAGGAAGAGGTTTCTAAACTCAGTGCGTTACCCCGGGTTGATAAGACTCAGCGTGCATTTAAACACAATCATAGTTAAAATGTTCGTATAAAAATAAAACAACCTGTTGCTTTAACTCGTTTTAGATATAAAGTTGGAACTTTTTTTCCACACTGACGGAATTTGTCTAACTTGGGGGGCTTTTAAATATTTAAACAGATTTTTTTTTAAAGTCAGAAACTGTAATCCAGCAGAACCAAAAGTTACTACATTTATAGCTCACCTTGACATGTTTTCTCTGTGTGGACGCTGCGTCTTTTCCAAACCAAGCTTGGTGAAAATCCCTATCAGTGCCATAATGGCCACGACCCCGCATATGACATAAACAATGAGGTTGGTTTTATCCTTCGCGGACTCGAGCGCCACGTCCACTTTTGGCGGAGGTCGCCCTGTCATCATCCACGGCGGGGTGTCGTAGTTCTTACAGGTGGTCTGGTCCAGTCGGGAGCTTTTAAACGCGCAGCAGAACCTGAAGCCACAGGTGCCGCAGCAGTACAGGTAGCTGCCCGTCCTGCAGACGAACGGCGGATCCCACTGGCCCATCACGTCGTAGTAGCCACGGCACTTGTCCTCCACGTGTGGGGTCTCCGTGACTCCAATCTCAGTCTCCATTGAGTCGTTAAATCCGGGTATCATATAGTCATCGATAGTTTGACCGGGCTCGCCCTCCGCATCGCACACCATAACTTTCACCAGAAAGTAACCGAGAAGCAGCTCAGTGCCCCGCATCATTGCTCACTTATTCCGCCCTGCTTGACGCCCTGGCGCGCTCTCACAAACTCGGAAGCATCTTCCAAAGGAGATGAGATACAGCCATGCGTAATCGGGAAAAGGCTGATTCCAACCTCCATGCGTAAAAACAATGTGCCACTCTGTACTTTTTTTCCCTTTATCAACAACAGCAAAACGATTGTGAAAAAAGCAGTTCAGACACCCAAAGGGTGGCTTATAGTAGTAAATAGTTGGAGAGCATCACCCAAGCTGTGCCCCTGGCTGTGCTGGAGGGTGTCACACACCTCTGAGGCTGCTCTACTCCACAGAGCCCGTCACAGAGACAGAGAGAGTGGGAGAAAGACAACGCAAAGGACCCGATGAGCATGTGAGCTGGGGGAGAGAGCGAGAGAAAGCAGAGAGCCAATGGGAGAAAGAGAGAGCGATGTGCAATAGCGCTAATTACAAGCCGTGACAGCCCATTATTATCGGTTTGTGTCGTAAAATCGTCTGTAGGCTACAATTCGTGATCCACATCAACCAAAAAAACAGCCATTCGCAGCAGTCATTTCCAAGTTTAGTTGGCAGAGCTTTGATGTGTAGAAACTGTCAACAAGCGGTGTTATTATTGAGCAACTTAGTGATGTCTGCACAGGAGTGCAATGATTGATGGTTATAATGAGAAATCATAAAGTAAATACGTTTTCAGCGAAGCTCAGCCAGTGTAAAAATCTACGCAATATTCTGTATATGAAAGAATTAAAACAAGTAGCTTTTGACAGTGAATTTTATTTTGTGCATAAAGATAAAGGATACACACAGAATGTTACATTGTTTAGTCGACTGAGTTCTGATTAAAAAGTGATGGCATCCATTCAAACCTCTTTCTTGTTTAAGCGTAAGGTCATGTTGAAACAGCCGTGACCTTTCAAGTTGCACCACGAAAAAATGTAGTATGATCAATGACAAAAGAGTCCTAGAAACCATGCATCAGAAATTAGGCAGGACACTGGTTTAAATCATTTTCATCAACACACAAACGAGGTTCTAATAAATCTCAAAAGTTTTCATTTCCTCGAAGTCTATCCAAGGAGAAACCGTTTAATTTTAGCAGTTTTAATTAGAGCGGTAACCCTCCTGCCCTCTGTTATTGTCGCTTCTCCCACACAATTGTAACACAAGTGATTTCTAGAAAACTATCATTCAGGGTGTGTTTTTTCCCTGCTCCACAGAAAACAAGTGCTGTGGAGAATTTATCTTCAGAAATCTTTCTTGAAGGGTCGAACTAAATATCCAAAATAGAGTGTTTTAAGCTTGATTTAAGCTCTTTTCTCTTATTCTGGAGTTTGTCTATCAGCCACGTATGTACAGAGGATATATTCTGATAGATGTAAGCTTTTTGTATATGAACATTCTAACCTGGTTTAGGATTATAATAACCGCTGAACTATCTTCTCAAGTGCTCTCTAACAGTATTTCCTTCACTGCTCATATAATAAAAAATAGACCATTTGTTGACCTCAGCTATTGATTACTAATCAAACGGACGATGAATGAGTCTCGCCAAGTATGGAGCTGCGAAAAAAAGGACCGCGGCAAATTATTTTTAGACAAATCGTTTCATCTAAACTTATGATTAGTGAAAGGAGGCCTACCATCTGCCACTTGAGAATTCTCACTTTTCTTGTTTGATGTTGAATCATCTCAGCTATGGGAGGCTACTTTTATGTACAGTTGGCTGTCAGAGGAGTTTTTGCTTGTCTTTGTGAATCTTTAAAGTTTACTATAAATAGTTTTACACAGTCCCCAGGGATGAAGCATCAGCGTTCCAATAAAGTGCGGGCAATGAAGCTTTATCAGGACCAGATCAACTCCAGATAATAACTTCTGATCTATACATTCTTGTGAAGTTTAAAATGCTAATTTAATGCCCAATGAAAAAAGCACATTCTAGTTTTATTGCTCTTTATTCCCTCCATCAGGTTGTATTTTTTAATGATGGTGACATTTTTTTTTGTTATTGTTTTTCTTTATACCTTCTTTAAGTAGATGAGTCACTAAAGAATTTAACAACCAAGTCATTTTTTTAAATTCTGTTTATAAATTCAGTCTAGAAAATTATTGTTTATTTGGGTCTAAACTGTTTATATATATCTCTAATTAAGACTACCAAAAAGTAAATGCTAAAGCTTTAGTGTTTATTAGTCTGTTCAATTAGTTTTTGACATCTGTTATGTTATCACTGTTTTTTTGTTTGTTTGTTTTTAGCAAGAGGCACATAGTTTAAAATTTCAACTCTCGGACTAAGCTTGAGTAGATAATGAATGAATGGAGGAAATTATGTGATGTACCCTTACAAAATAACACAAATTTTAATGAAGGGGCTTTAGCAGTTAAGGTTTGGATTTCAAAGCATTGACAACTAATGGATTTCTGCAGGATTGCTCTACCGAAATCAAATATGCTCTTCATAAATTCTAGCAATTTGCACCATGAAACTGCCATATGACAACTGCATGACTCTGGCAGGTAAATCTTTGCCAGAGAGCTAGTCACTCTGAGCTGTGTTTTAGGTGGGAACAGGTGGGCAAACGCGGCGGTTATAATTCTTCTCTGAAGGGAGCGTGCTTAATGAAATGCTCACACGGTGGGGGATTTCAGTGTAATCCTGTTTTGTTTCAACTGAGTAATGCAACTGTCACTGACTGCTGTTACAGTCTTCTGGTGGGGATTGCCCTAAAGGGAACTATGAACCACCTGCATGCATACTGTGATATCTACAGTACAATTGGGACAATACAATACTCTCACCGTATGTTGCCCATAACAATAGTAGTGCTGTGATACAATGGTTAAACTGAATATTTATATATGGCACACCATGACATCTGTTTAAATCCAGAGGAAATAACAGGCACATAAAGGGCTTATGCATTTATCCACTGCACTGTTTATTTTTATTAGGAGTAATAGTAGTATTCATTTTGACTCCTTGTAGAAGCACTTATTAAGGAGTTACTATAAGTCAGATTGTTGGAGGAATGAATCTGCAGTGATTGCATGTTTTAATAAAATTATCAATTTTTTGGTAGCTTGGATGGACTCCAGCCACCACGCAACTCTGGTAAGGATAAGTGGCAAAGAATGGAATGGATCAATATTTAGTGCTAGTCTGTTATTTATCATATGAAGAAAATGAACTATACTGTGCTATATGTTGTCATATCCATATGTTGTGCCATCTTTAATGAAACCTGTCTCGGGAAAACCTTTAACACTTCAGTATTGTAAAAAATAGTCAATAGGATAACAAATAACAATTGAGAACCTGAACAAAGTTGTCCAGAAACACAAGAATTGGAGACGGTTCCACTAAGACGCACTGTATGGCACAGCACGCTGTAACATGTATAAAATTGGCTAACTATATCTATTTAAATCTGATTTTGCATTGAGATGGCAGGAGTCACGAAGACTGGACAACTTGGTATTTGTTTTAACAGGAACAGTGACGTCTCCGTGAAGGCAGAAATGACTGTGGTCCTCGTGCCTTGGTGATAAGTGAGGAAGAAGAGAAGAGCTTAGGCGTCAGTGCATTTAGAGTTGGATCGCAACTCTACTATTGCAACTGATAATGAATCCCTCATTATGAAGATGAATGCACTTGTGAGAGGCACAGGTCTACAGAGAGGTGTGAAGAGAGATATGTGGTCAGATGAATCATCCTCCACCATATTCTTGACAAGTGGGTGTGTTTGTGTGGGGAACACTAAGGGGTGTACTCACACTTGGCATGGGTTCCTTGTACCGTGTGCCGTGCCCAAGCACAATTGTTCGTACTCCCCCGCTGACCTGAACTCACACTGCGTTTAACAATCCAGGCCCAAATAGGCTTCACTTTCTCTCAGCATCTCGGTTCCTCTGTTATCTTTCATGCATACGCACTTTTTAAAAGCAAGGCTAACGATTTTCTGCATTTTAATTCTTAACTGGGGTGTTCTTGGAACTGCTTAAATTTGTTAGAGCGTTAGAGCAGAATAAGAAAACGGTATAGTGCCAGATGACTGACCCCTACAGTGAGGCCTCAGTCATTCGGAGGAGGGTCGCTACTGTTCACTACAAAGTTGGTCTTAGTGAGCGCCTCTTTTTGTAGGGTTCACTGAATGATTACCCTGTTGATTAGTATGAAAATGTTGTGAATCATATGCTAACCAGATATCAAGCCAGCTGAACACACATGTTAGACTGCATTCTTCAAAGCCATCATCAAAATACCAAATCATTCTTCTGGAAGACTGGAAGCCTCAATACAAAGGTAGATTGTAAGCTGTTGAGACATTATGCATCACAAGAAGAGCTTTCACACTGTAGTTTGGTTTCTCTTTTAGTTTGTCACCTGTTTGTATGTTATAATTATCAAAGAATATAGACACTGTATGCGTACACTTTAGCATGACTAAGGTAAGGCTTTACGTCTCTGTTGTATTCTTTAAGCAGGTAGCCAAGCCCCTCGATTAGAGTGAAAGATCAGGTGAGGTAGAGCGGGGTTGTGTCAGATCTGTAAAAGAAACACGTGGAGAATAACATTAGCACTTACATTCAGTGTCAGCAGCAGTGTGACAGCATGTTTAATTGGTTTTGATGTTATTTCAGTTATCTGCATATTCATACTTCGTACCTTTCTGTGACATTTGAGTTGTTTCCCTTACAGCTTCTTGTTTTGTCACTTCAGGTTAGTTCTGTTCTCTTTTTCAGGCCTCTATATTTATCTCTTCTTTTAAGACAGCGTCTTTTACATGTCATTTTAACATCAGTCCTTTGATCAGGTTAAACAGGCTGAGATTTCCAAAGTGTACTATCCAGAGTGAAGTGGGTCCACATTTGGTCCTTTGCACTTTTATAACTTGGTTTTTACCCCTCAGCCATAAAAGGCTGATTGGGTATTGCTGACACCCTGCTGGGCATGTGGGCAATGTGGGCAGAGCACGAGTAAGAGTTTCAAATTGATCCCATAGGTGCATCTACAAAATATCTCAGGTGAGTTTGGATTTCAGTGACCTTGACCTGAAGGTCAGGGGTCAAGTTTGCTTAAAATCTTGTGAAAGTGATAACTTGAGAACAAAGTGACGTTGGTTTCTGAAATTGATACCATAAGTGTACCTACTAGGAGGCTGAGAGTATTTGTTATCCTTGAAGGGAAATTGTTTTTTAAGTTTCATATTAACATATATGCCTTTTATTGGCAACCAGTAACTAATAATTATTTAATTTATTCTATGTTTGTATGAAGTGAAATGTGCTAATTAAAAAAGGTAAACCATACAAAAAAACACAAACATTAACAGTTCAGTTCAATTCAATTCATTTATATAGTGCCACAGCATTCACCTCAAGAAATATTAGAACTTGGGGACAAGGGTAAGGAAAAACTCCCTTTTAACAGGAAGTGAAAAAGAGCCAATGGTTGATAAGAGTGACGTATATTCACACAGACAGAAAAAACACTGTCTGAAGCCCCCAGCAGCCTAGGCCTATTGCAGCATAACTAAGGGAGGATTCAGGGTCACCTAATCCAGGCCAACCTACATGCTTTATCAAAAGGGAAGATTTTAAGCCTACTTAACTTCAAAGTAGAGAGGCTGTCTGTCTCCCAAATCCAGAGTCTGAAGACTCTCCCCCCCCATTCTAGGAACAAAAAATAAACCAGCAAACTGCTCTGTTGGGGTGATATGGTACTACAAGGTCTTTAAGAGAAAATGGGGCCTGATTATTCAAGACCTTGTATGTGAGGAAAAGGATTTTAAATGTGATTCTGGATTTAACAGGGAGCCAGTGAAGAGAAACCAGCATATGCTCTGTTTTTCTAGTCCCTGTCAATAATCTCGCTGCTGCACTTTGGATCAGCTGAAGGCTTTTCATGGAGCTTTTAGGACAACCTGATAGTATAGTCCTTTAAAGTCATTTATGTAAAATGCAGTTATCACCAAATTTCTACAGCCATTAGGCAGCTATTTAGGTGGTTATTTTGAGACACCTAGCTAAATGAACAGGGAGAGCGCCTCATGGTTTATTTCTATACCACTGGGAATTCAACAGAATCACCAGTCAAAAATAACACAAAATAATATTTATTTGTTTTTTAAAACATTTTTTAACCCTGTTTTGCTTTTGCTATACGGTTTCACAATCTTATGCTTCATTAATGGCTCAAGAGTGCCAGCACATCTGCTCATCCAAAGAAAACACTGGACGAATGCAATGTTTATTCATGTTACAGGCTCAGTAAGACAACAAAAGTACACTTACCTACATCTGTTCTACATTTTTAATAAGCTGACAAGTGGACAACGATCAGCAACCAAAACATCTCCAATTTTGGTTATTGATCAGCTCTTTTTGGGGGAGATAACCACCATCTTTGCTGTTGTAGACTTGTCCCATAAAGATTTCAATTAAGATTTCTTTGTGTGCCATTTATGCACCTTTTATATAAAAGTGTACACCATTATGCAAACGGCGATTGCTCATGTGATCCTGGCGTTATGGTTTCGAGTTCCAGCTGCAAGAGTTGTCGATGTGGGTGTGGCGTGAAGCTTGCTACCTCAAAGCGAGACACACAAACAAGTGTACATGACCTTATTATTTGACTTTCTCAAATCTGTGGTTTCTTTTCATCTCCAGAGTCTTTTGACAGTGAAGGACACAAAATGCGGAGGCGCTTCGCTGTTTTCAAACCAGAGAAAAGCCTCGCTTTTGTGCTAAACCATGTGACGATTTGGGAGTGAAAATGTATTCTGCTTCCACTGCGTAGCGTTAAACACATTCCCGCCATCAGTTTTATTTTACTTCACTGACAAATGGCAGAGCAATGACAAACAAATTTTCAAATCCTTTAAAAATGTTTTTGCAAACTTCTTAGGAGAGAGGAAATCCATTTGATACATTGGACAGGCATCAGAGTTTTGAAATGGCGTTGAGCGAGAGCAAAACAACTTAATGGCTGACTCAGTCATCCACATGGACTGAAGTGATTACAGACATTAAGTTGCCATTCAAAAGGCTGTATTTATTTCATGACACACAAAAAACAATACTGCAAGTCACTGCCAAGGATCATTAACTGCTATTTACAATTCTTGGGAAACGTGCTCAAATTATGTCACTGAAGTGAGTTGTTTTTAAGTCCTAGTTCCATTTTTAGTGCATTTACAGGAAGTTCTTTGAAAATACAGTGCCCCGCTATCATACTGAAGATTTCCTCCTAAGGCTACTGCGTCCACAGGACTGTTCACTGAGTGTTACTGTGTCAAAAAGCTGTATTCTTTTACTTCAGGCTTTTGGTCCCATAGTGGGCCTTGGTGAAAATCCAGTGTGCTTGTTTTCCTTTCTCCTTTGTCCTAGTTATGAGAAGTACTGGAGGATAGTGGAAACACTGGAGCTTAAAATCTGAAGGTCACATCAGCGGTACGCCACTGAATGGAGGATTTTTTTTTAATTTTTTTTTTGGCTCCTCCCGTTCAATCTGATCAGTCTGATTCACTCTGATCAGTTACACCCCATGACTGATTTCACTAAATGTGCAATGGCAGCGAGGGATTGGCCTGTAAGATCGAGCGACACACTTTTCCGCAGCTATAGATAGATAGCGACACTGCAACTAAAGTTGGTGAGATATGCAACATCTCAAACACATCAAGCTGAGCCTTTTAAGTAATTTGTAGACAAAGTAGGCCAGTCAGTGCTGACTGTTCGCCTGTGTCGGTCTCTGCTGCTCGGCGCCTGACATTTTTCCCTTTGTCTTCTCATTCATTTTCCACACAATCAAGAGGCAGAGGAGTGCAGAGGGATGTTGTCATGGTAACAGAAAAAAATAGCCCCAATGACCACGAGTGAGACAGACCTGATTGAACGCTGTACTCCGCAAAGGGGTTTCATGACCTGACGCTAAAGCTGCAGGATATTACTGTGAGATAAAAAATGAGTGTGAGCCTTAAGGTTCATACTAGTGTGTAGCTAGCTTTTTTGTGAAGGTTATCACTGCCCTGAGATGGTGTTAATAAATTTCATTGTAGCTCAAGCTGTTAAATATGCATTTGGAACAGCAGCATATTTCTGAGGTTCTTTCATTCGCTGAAGTCTCTGCTGTCACTGTGGCCAATTTTCCAAATTGCTTATTTCTTTTTGTGTTCCCAGTATGTCTTCTGGAAATCAACTTCAAAGTACGTAGCAGGGGGAAAGAAAAAGAATAATTTGGTTTTTGTGTAGTCCGTACCAATCTCTACATAGACTGACAGCTATTATTGATTCAAAGCACTTTTTAGATTTATCACTGATAGTTTTGTGTGGTTGGGGAAAAAACTGGTGAAATTGTGTTCTCAAGTTTTTTCTGGTTTTTTTGGTGTTTTTTTTAAAGCAGAAAGAAGCTGAACAAAGTCTGATTATAGAGGCTAAAAGGGTTTGAGATCAGCTCCCTGTTTTTGTTCACATGATGTCTGTTCTTGTCATTAGATGGGGAAACGTA
Source organism: Etia nguti (assembly GCA_015106755.1). Taxonomy (NCBI): domain Eukaryota; kingdom Metazoa; phylum Chordata; class Actinopteri; order Cichliformes; family Cichlidae; genus Etia; species Etia nguti. The sequence goes on along the minus strand of VUQG01029392.1, from coordinate 8,085 downwards.
AAAACTTAGAGCAGAACTTAATCCTTGGTGTCATAAGAAGAGTACATAGCCTCTTATGTTTTTTTTGATGTTTTAAAAATGTTACTCTTTTTTACACTTGAGCACTTTCTGAGTTTGGTTTGCCTAAGAGCCAAAATCCATCGGTCACTCTCAGTGGTTGCGACCCCATAAAGAAGCTGCTCTGTGACACAGGAGAAGATTCACTGCTGAGACAGAGTTGAACCACTGACATACCTGCAGCTGTTTCTGCTTACTACTCTGACAAAGAGTGGTAAGAAATATTTCATCATCTTTGACTCTCTGTAGCTGCAAATAGCAACTGGAAAGACTTCAAACTCTCTCATGTTTAAAGAAGATGTTGAAAAGGATGTCAGGAGAAGTTTTTGGACATTTTTATTTTTATAGAAATGTCTATTTTAGAAGTTTCCCTTCTTTTATCTGCTTTAGCAGGGAGAAAATAGGCTGAATCACAATAAAAATAACACACTGATAGAAAACTGAGCTGTCTCTTTAATCTAAAAGCTTCAACATGTGTGAATATTTTACTTTTGTTTGATCATACAATATATGTGTGTATTCTGCAGTGGTATAATTAATGCACTAGCTCCTAAAGTAGGTATACTTTTACTGTTCTTCTTGAGTGAGAAAAGTAAAATAACTTGAACCATAAAATAGAAACGAACATCCTGTTCTTCCTCCAAAAAAAAAACAAGAAAAAAAGCAAAAATATGTACAAAAATCATGGCTAACAATTTACATACCCCAGCGGAGTGACTCAAGATATTTGAGTTTCTTTTTTTGTTCTTCTAAGTTGCTGGTATGAACAGCTGCGACTAAGTCAGAGAAAACAATAAGAAAAGTCCTGAATGCCTTTTTAATAGTTGGCTCAGAGTGCTCACCGGAAGTGGTGGAAGCAGCGTTGCCTGGCAGTGGGTACCTAACGGCCCATTCAGGACATCGTCATAGGGTCCAATCATTTTCCTCAGTCATCTGTGAAGCAACAGGGTGGCTGTTTTGCTCTGAGTTGGCAAGCTTCATGCAAGTCTCCATCGGGATGCCAAGCTCATTATACCAGAATGAGAGTTCACCTCTCTTCTAGCTATATGAGCTTCACAGGGGATAATGAGCCTCCTGACCACTGGGAGTAATGCTTGTCTGGCTGCTACAGTCTGTCTGTGTCAAGCAGACAAAGTTGAAGAAGCCTTCTCCCTGACTTACATTGTTTTCTAATAGGTCAGCTAGGCTTATATCTATGTATGTATCTATGTATCTATATTACTGTAATATTTTGATAAGCTGTGATATGCAATAATATACCTTAATTTAATGTTATTGAAACTTGTGGATATTTTGGAAAAGCATCATCTATCCATGGTACCATGTATATTTATCTAATAGGTTTAAGGACACGTGCAGCTGCTGGTTAGTTTGGTGTGACATAAAATAAGAAACATCTACCTATCAGCACTATTTCTCTGGCTAAAGGAGATTACTTTACACTACATGTTTGTTTGCTTTTGTTGTTGTGTAACTTGGTGACCTTAAAGAAAGCTGGCATTTAGCAGAGCTGTCTTGGTCATAATCAATTTAGAAGCATTAAGCTCACTAAAAGGTCTCAAAAATGATAGAAATGCATTAGTTTTGGCAGGATTAAAAAGTATTTTGATATTCTCTGGTACTCCACAGGTCTGCAGTGAGAAACAATGAGATGTACAAATGCAAACGACTTGGAATAGACGTAAACCATCTTAGAAACAGACAGCCTTCCAAAATTCCTTCAAGCAGCAGATCATCTGGGAAGTGACACTAGATTTAGGATAGTGTTCCAGTTACTGTGGACCTCTCCCACCTCAGTTACCTCGGTTAAGTTCTGCTGCAAAACACCAGCTCAGCTAAGTCATCACTTCGGTTTTCAATTCAATTTCAGTTCAGTTTTATTTATATACTACCAAATCACAACAACAGTCACCTTAAGGCACTTCATAATGTAGGGTAAAGGTGCATAAACAAATGTTTGCAGCCTTTCCTCTATGCACAGCTCACAGAAATTGGCTTGAGACTGACTGAGTCATTACAACACCTTTTCCCCCAGCCATTCTGTTGTAGTTTTGCTAGGGTGTTTGGGATCATTTAAGCAAAATACTTTTTTGGAAAGTGTGTCGGATGGCTTCCAAGTCCTAGAAGCATTTCTTTCCATTCAGCAGCAATTTTGCAGTGTATTCGGGTACTTATCTGGTCAGTTATTTATATAGATATAAAAGATGTATAGAATGTGGTCAACTAATTCATTTTTTTTCATTCAGCGTGCTTTTTTAATCTTAAATAAGTGCCCCATCTCCTCCTTATAATATCCACTTTTAATCACTAACCCAGAACACTCAACTTCCACTTGTGTGAAAGTTCAATAGAACTGAAAAAAATGTACAATCATAGCTCTGCTGTAGAAAATTGTTCTTCTTTTCCAAGAATCACTGCTGTAGGTGGTTATTTTCAGATGTCATTGAGTATTCACCTTGCCATTCAAAAACACTCTTGCTGCAGGCAATGCATTATGTGTGAGAGACCCAGATATGTAGGTCTGTGGAGGGGTGGAGGGGGGACATATTGCTTTTTGGTGCTGGAACATTAGATGCTTGGAGGGAAAAGACTGTGGACCTGCGACAGCAGAGATATCCAGAAATGGGTTGCCAGCCTTGGCATATATCCCAGAGAATTGTGACTCAACTATAGCACTAATGTCTGGATGTCTGTCCAGTCTGCTCCCGGGTGAGCAGGCCCATAAAATGCCCTTTACTATGTGCAATGTGCTTGTGGCTTCTTTGATTATTTTTAGAGACTTTCAAAGCACAAGTGTAAGAAGCAAAGTCACGCGTAAAGCATTGTAATAAGAATAGAAAACGAAGGTGCCAAAAGACAGCACTGTGGACCAGCATGTTTATGACCTACTTTAAAATGATGTAGAATAATTAATTCCTGTTTGAGGTCAGAAGCAAAACAAACACGTAAAAGCACCTTTCAAGTAATCTATAGGTCAAGGGTTCTTTTGACAGATCATTTAATATCTGTGCAGCTCCCTGGCTTCTCTTACTTCCCTGTGGTGATAATGTGACCTTGCCCAGTGTCCTGTAAGAGTCCACAGTGTGCTGTTCATGAGAAGTCCTCAGTCCAGAAAAGTGAAGAGGACATCAGCAAGAGCTTTAGCTGCATGGGTCTCCTGTGCACTGTAATATGAAACACTATTCTTCGATCAGGCCTATTTTCAGCTCACACATTTTACTGGAGCAAAGCTGATCTCCCTGACATGCTCTCTGGGAGAATTTGGCAGCAGTGCACACACACGCGCACACACACACTTGCACACACAGAGCAGACACTTGGCTGGGTTACTCAAATCAAATTGAGGCTAAATTTGACCTTTGAGGGAAAGACTCAGGTCTGCCCAGCCTATCATAATCTGCAAATAGTATCTGAAAACACCCAGATCTGCAGACAGTCTCGTTAACAGTGCTTCACCAATAGCCTTTAATGCCTCTCACTTATGTCTAGACCTATTTGCTGTGTCTTTATTGCTCTGTTTATATTCTCTGTTTGCATGTGGACAGAGCAGATGCCTTTCATAGATCAGGAAAGTTTTAATAAGCTGGTGAGTGTTGGTTGTCTCACTTCTTTACAATGTGATCAAGCTGTTCAACTCTTGTCAGGGCCAGACAACTTTTCCATTTACGACAAATTGTGCTTTTATTTCGCCGAGCCCGTGTCGGGATGGTATTTCAAGGCGGCAAAGATTGACATTTATTTTATTTTGCAAATTTACTTTTCCCGTGTCATATATTTAGCCCTGCCTTTACCTCTGCCCAGTGTTTTTAAAGCTTTATTGCTAAAGGTGCTCGTTGGTGTCGTATTGAAACTGACAACTGTTGGCATTGCAACCATAAACTTAGTTGAAAAAGGGTATTTTTATGAAGTTGTCTCAGACAGTCTAGACATATCTAATTTTTGTGGATTGGTATAATGAAATAAACTGATCATTATTACATGGTCTTTATTAAACACTTTAGAGATTAAGAAAATGAAATAAATATTATGCTTGTTCATGTACTTATTGAGAGAAAATAATATCCGTTAGTGGCATAAAGATGGAAATCTGGAAAATTAGCAGCGATTCTGATTGTGAACTCAATCGTGAATGGACATCTTGGTTTAATTATGAACCAGATTTCTGGACTCTTGCTGATCGTCTTCAGGCTGAAAAATGTTGCAGGACCATCTCTAAAGAGTTTAGACTTGCCAGACTCCATCTACACTCAAACAGACTGTGTTACCCTCCTCAGGAGGGGTCTACAAAGATCCCTCCCAAAGCAAAGCATGCAACTGTCTGCAGGGTCCACAGTCCATTGGAGTCAGTTCTTGGTGTGCTTAAATTGTAGATAAATTATCTACTCACAGTCATTTCTTGGAGCAGATTTTCAGGATTTATGTCAACAATACGGTGATATATGTATCAGACAGAAATGGATTGACTGTTGCATAATTTATGGTTCATATCAGCATGGTTTGAAAGCATATCTCACACACAGCGTTAAGAAAACAGTGTCATTTTGCTTTTTTTTTTCCAGGACTGGGTCCTCAAAAGAAGCCAATAAATTAAATGTAAATATTTATGTGCAATCCAGAGAGGAGGTTTCGGACATAAAATATGATATTCGGGCCTTTTGCTACATTCACATCTGAAAATTGAGAAGCAAGGTTTTTTGTTTTTTTTTAAAAAAAGGTAACCAAGGTTGCTTTAGCAACATGCATGCATTTAAATTTATTAGAGACTGACTGCCACACAAATGCTTACATAATCGGGCTTCCCATGCTCAGTGATCTCCGAAAGCTTTGGGTTCAGTAACATGTGGAGCATCTGTTTGAAATTGCTAAAAGCCAAATCCTCATTTGGACAAACAGGGTTTCGGTTCAGAAGTCATACTGGATCCTGATTGGGATCATTTTAAAATGAAACAGTTTTCAGTATACTGCAGTCTGTGCCCTGTGCTGTACTGTCTGTCTAGATTTTGCCATTTGAGTTTTGTATTTCTTGATGTGTGTAGTCATTATATAGATTGTGATTGTGTTTTTGATTTTAAAGAAATACCGCCATTTGTATTTACAAGTTCACAATCAGGAAAGCGCTGAAAGACGTGGCTTGCAGGGGTGCAAGGACAAAGCCATGCCATGTACTCTTCTCCAAAAAATAAAAAGACTGCTGCCCATGTGCAGTTTGCAAAAAATCACTTGGACAGACCAGAAAGTAGTTTGATTGGCTTTTTTATTTTGAATGAATGAATAGATGATTGAATGAATAGGACCAAAATAAAACCTTGTCTGATGCTCAGAAGTGTTCTAGCTGTGAAACAGGGTGATGTTAGCGTCACTGTTTGGACCTGTTTTGATGCATCAGGCAAGCAGGGCTCGCCACCGCTGATGGAGAATTGAATTTCGATTTATACCAGCAAATTCAAAAAGAAAATGCCAGGACATCTGTCTGTGAACTGAATCTCAAGCGAAAGTGGATCATGCAGCAAGACAACAAACATGTCTTTTATACTAAAGGATGGTCATAGAAGAATGAAGTTAATGTTTAAGACTGATCTCATTCAGCAAAATTTAAGTTTGCAGTTCATGTGAGGAAACCAACCAGCATCCCAGATGAAGTTGTTCTGTTTTGAGGGTAAAATTACTCCAAGCTGTTGTGCACTGATCAGTAGTTATCAGAAACATTTAGCTCATATTATTTCTGCACAAGGGGTTCAGATGAGATGCTGAAAGTACCACTGTAGCCACTTGGTGATATTTCGAGACTTATTAAAGATTTCTGTTTTCCTTAATCACCTATAACCCTCTGAAAATAATTGACTCAGTGCCACTTTGGACATAGGCTGAACTCTATAAATGGTCTCCGTAGTTCCATATCTTAATTACTGGCTCACACGGACAAACTAAATCCCCAGGAGAAACTCTGCAAAAAGGTTTGCACTCTTTCAAAAGCTCACATCAGGCATATTCTTGTTAAAGCTGAAATTACGGACTTGTTCTTTAACAGAAAATAGATGCTTTTGGAATTGATCCAGTTATTCGTTTTTAAGCACTGTAAAACTGGAACTTCTCGTCTGTAAACTGCAGTCTGCCTAAAACTGTGACAGACAATATGACGCATCATTTAATTAAGAAAAAAACTGTCAAAATAATAGCTAATAGAAAAAAAAACAGATTCACTGCAGCCATTTTTAATTAAAGTTGCTTGTGTTAGGTTTTTAATATACTTATATAAGCAGGGCTCTTTGGAAAGTAGTATTTATACTGATTGTACTGATTATTCAGTTGAATTAAATTGAATACAGACTGCAAAAACAAATGACACAGAAAATCACAATCTGCAAAACACCCCTTAAAAAAACCTGATTATAGTGTGAATGTGCTCTTTCAATTATAGCGTTGGCTTATTGTGGGAACTCGATGAACAACTAAAAACTAAATGCCATAAATGGAAACAAGAACAGGGCTAATAAGCTGTACCCAGAGGGATTTCATATCAACCTGTCAACGCTTATCTATTTTAAACAAATGCTGTGCTTCTCGAAATGATAGACGCTCAGAAACCGCAGTGGCTCTGGTGGCGCTTTTACCAAATGGCAGTGTCCTACCTCTCAAATAGTTTTGACATTTACAATCAGAGGGAATCAGGCTGAGTCCGGCTTATTTGTATATGCCTTAATCACCACTGCAACTCTGCAAACACAACTGTATCCATGGAGAGAGAGCAACGGATTGTTTAAAACTGGAAGGACTCTATTCAATTCAGCATGGACACGGCTTTTATAAGCCACCAGTGGCTTTAAAAAAAATCTACACAGAATCCTGTGCTTACTGAGATTAATTTTAGTCATGCAGCAGGACATTGCTGCTTCTGATGATCCTATGATACATATTTACTATGAAATCACATTTTTTTATGTTCTCCAGGTGTTTGGGACATGTTTTTTTACACTTTGTTTGCTTGCTTTGCAGAATGTGACATCTTTTTTGCAAACAGCTAAGGATTTCTAAGACAAATAGGAGAAAAACAGTAGAAGAAACTATTTGCAATTTCATTTTGTCAGAGTTTTACCAGTATGGTTGTGTTTTTTTTTTTTTTTTTAAGTGTTACTGTACATACTGAACATTATTGGAAGCAAAACTTTCGCATTTGGATTCATCTGTCATGGCTGGGGCAGCAGTCGTGTGGTGGAATAAATGAGGACCCAAGATGCAGACCGCGGTGGAGTGGAGGTTTATTTACAGTGAAAATAACAAAGGTGAGGGCAGAACTGAACATAATCCTAAACTGGGAAAAACTAACAAACAAACCTGAAACATAAGGACAGCGGGAGATACACAGAGATGGCAGATGAGGAAGGCTGGGCAGAGAGACGCGGAGGGAACCTGACCTATACGGAGATACACAGTGAATGAACACAGACGACGCGACGAGGAACACAGGCAGACACACACTATAAATACACACACCAGGTGATCAGGAAATGGCACACAGGAGGGGACACAGCTGGAACTAATGGGCATAACGAGACACAACCTACAAAGTAAAACAGGAAACTCACAGACTGTTTTACAACATGACTTGGGGACACGAACAGAGCACAGAGGACAGACACAGGTAGGGCTGATAAAACCTTCAAGCACTAAACACAGGATGAAATCAAAAGGAAACACAAAACGCTGGGTCAAAATGACCCAGGATCATGACATCATCACTCCATAAGAGCTGTTTGCCATCAATTTTTACTATAGTTGTTGTACAGTTTATTATACCTAAGCCTTTGCTCTCTGTTTCCCTTCAAAATGGCTGGTTAATAGCCACCTTTTCACCAAGACCATTTCTGAGGCTTCAACAAACAGTAGATGGTCCTGTGTCATGACTTTACTGGATTTTTTCCCCCCTGTTTTTTAAGGCCACTATTTTCAGATATAATGGGTAGTTTTCTAGGCCTTCCACTTCCTTATTTTTTCAAAGGATATACTGTCAAACTGCCATGTTTTCAGCTA